>MJUU01072139.1:0-31681 GCA_002080025.1 Modiolus philippinarum
TTTGGTATGTAACTTCCTTATGATGAGAGCTTTTTAGTGGTACCATATCTGTAGACATTTTGACCTTGACCTTGCCCTGAAGGCGATTTTTTTAAAAACATTAACCTTGCCTGTAGAAGGTAGGCTTTTTGTGGTAGGGTGTCTATATTTGGAATGTAACTCCCTTATGATGACAGCTTTCTAGTTGTACCATATTTGTAGACATTTTGACCTTGACCTTGCCCCATAGTTGCCAACTCACATGATTTTCGCGTGTTACACACGCTTTTTCAACGGTTAACATGCGTAGATTTTGTCACACGGCGTGTACACGCTTTTCAGAACTTCACGTGCCATTACACGCTTTTCAGAACTTCACGCGCCATTACATGCTTTTTCGTTGTTTATGTTTTTGGTAATTAGCGATATCGCGTTTATCGTGATTCTCTGGACTTTTCCACGACCGTTGTTAATGTTTTTGGTTATTAGTGCTATCGATCCCCATGATTCTCCGGACTTTTCATGACCCTACGGTAAATTGCAAAGTTCGATTCGGTCAAACAACTGATTTTAAATCGTTTCAATAAATTTCTTGGTTGGGTACGACGACTAAAGACACGAGTGCAAACAGAAAACGATATTTTTGTACCGGATCAGTGATACCAAAACAAAATTTGGGACTCCGAGTTTGATGAATTAATTTGAAGTCAAAGAAAGTGATCATGGAGTAGGGGCTATGCAGTATACACATTTATATTGGATCATTTACAAAAAGTGATATAGTCGGATATACAAAAGCAAGGGCTCATTTGAAATCATTTATCTGTCAAAACAGGTCTAAGCCCATTTCCTCCTTGCCAGCTACAAAAAAAAATGTTGAATGATATAATCATCAAGGACAAGACCGAGAACTCCGCTATCTTTTGCCTTATTGACTTGCAAATTCAACCAAACTTGTAATTGTTTTGAATATGTAACTAGTCAGGTAGTTCTAAAATCAGCAAAACAGGCAAATATTGAGTACAATGGGCATTTATATTGGCAAACTAATTTTATATAAATTTTGTTCAATAATCCGAAAGTATGTCATGCTTTTTCACACGCTTTTTGGTATCTCATGTCATGTCATGACATGATTTTTCATTGTCAGAGGTTGGCAACTATGCCTTGCCCTGAAGGCCATTTTTGAAAAACTTTAACCTTGCCTCTAGAAGGTAGGCTTTTAGTGGTAGGGTGTTTTTATTTGGTATGTTACTTCCTTATGATGAGTGCTTTCTGATGGTACCATATTTAGAGACATTTTGACCAAAACCTTGCCTTGAGAGCTATTTTTTCTTAAACTTTAACCTTGCTTCTAGAATTAAGTTGTTCAGTGGTAGGGTGTTCATATTTGGGATGCGACTTTCTTGTGATGAGAGCTTTCTGATGGTACCTTATTTGCAGACATTTTGACTTTGACCTTGCCCCGAGGGAAATTTTTTAAAACCTTTAATCTTGCTTCTAGAATGAAGTTGTTTAGTGGTAGGGTGTTTATATTTGGTATGTGACTTTCTTGTGACGAGAGTTTTCTGATGGTACCTTTCAAATTTATTGTGCATTGAGGTCACTCTAATCCCCGGCGAGCTATGTTGTCTTCTGACAACTCTTGTTACAATAAAGTTTCAACCTACATCGATTATAATCAAACATGAAATTAAGATATATTTTAAAAGTTTTTACATATTTACCTGGTTCTTTACAATTACAAGTATCACAGCCATTATCATCTGGAACTGTACCAAACTGACATTTTGTAGAACACTGTACTGTTGGACATGTTGGTACTACAAAATATAGTATGAACTGATAACTATATAAGTTTTATCCTGCATTAAGGGCTTTATATTCACAGTATGACATTTTTGGCATTTTTCAGTCTTTGATTTTTTTGTGATGTTCTTTATTCGTGGAATTTTAGTAAACGTCATTATGTTCATTTATATTCAGAAATGTAGTCAAACCTCAATAGCTCGATCACCCAAGGGACTGATGAACATAGTTTGACTTAGAGGGTGTTCGAGCTATTGTGATCGAACTGTGTTTTAATTCCAACAAAGGGACCAGAAAAAGGGTTGGAGACATCCATGGCATTCGAGTTATTGCAGTTCAAGCCATTGAAGTTCTACTGTAAAATGAAATTCGCAGTTGTAAATTCTTGTGCTTATCATGTAAATGTAAATAGCTCGAAAATTTATACCCCAGGAAATATAACAATTATGTCAGATATAGTTCTATTAATTAACCAAAATAATGTCATGCAAAGAAATCGATAACTTTGAAACAATCTATCAGAAGCTGAAAATCTTAAAATTAAAGACTCACCAACTGCTTTGCCTTAATTTTTACATATTATAAATCCTGCGAAAATGAGGATCTTATAAGTGTACAGGAAGAAAGGAAGTTTATCTAAACTCTTCAATGAATTTAGAAATAAGATACTGTGTACTTTTATTCGTGGACATCAATTTTTCGTGGTTTTCATAAAAATCACTATTTTGCTGGTACTTAAATTCGTGGTTTCAAAGTCCCTACATTAACCCTCTATGGAAAAAAATGCATTTCGTTGGGAACTTAATTTCGTGGTTTAAGCGAACCACGAACTCCACGAAAATTGGAACCCACGAACAATAGTACTTTCACAGTAGTTTAAAGGATGGTAAAATGAGGTCTGCCTCAAAAGGAGAATGTTGCCAGAAGCAGAAGCAACAAGCTTATTCCTCACATGGCTTTCAGTTGCAAGGATCAAACTAACTTATTACCAAAAACTACCTTCTATTGTGACAATTGGTTACTGCTTGCCAAGTAGTTTTAGAACAGATCTTTGAATGCATTTTTCATTAGCATCAAGTTCTAAACTAATGACTTGATTATCTTTGATAACGCATTGACCTACTGGACACCATTTGAGGTTGACCACACAAGGATTACTGTGACCGAATTCAGTTCCAAATGGCTACATAGTTTCATAAAACATATGTTTATAGGATCCAATATTCAACTGTGGTCACCGATTGAAGTCATATTGGATTTGATACATACCTAATCATTTTTAAACTGAACCACTAAAAGGAATATCCAGATCAACTTTGGTTCTAACTGCTGTGTAGTTTCAGAGGAGAAGGTATTTATATATATTTATGTCTCATAGGGCCAAATGTGATTATATGGTCTTGCTAGCAGCCATCTTGGATTTGGTGCAGACCTACTGGATTCACAAAACATTTTCAAAACAGACACTACCGGTATCATATTAAATTACTGAAAGTATGTTCACAAATATACACATTAATTTGTTCATCTTTTTTATAATTTTTTTGAGTAAAAATATAATATTTATAAAATTCAAAAATTTCAAAAAATTGAGAGCATACACTTTCCTTCTTAATCTACTCAAGCAAATACAACATGCTGTTTAAATTTTTGAATACCTCTCTTTTTACAACAACGACAGTACACTGAACATCCGGGATAGTTTTCATTTTTGCCTGCTGTATATACATGTCCATCTGCTGCACATTCTGTCTGAGTATATTTCATACTACACATCCATTGACCTGAAAAAATTTTGACAGCATGAAAAACCAAGAGCCTTCAAGTAGCCTGAATAGCTCTCCTAGATATACATATAAGATTCCACAACAGCATCGAGTGAGAAACAACATTTCTTCACTAGAGAGAGTTAAAATTTCAAATTTTTAAAATCAAGGCTTGCCAAGCCTTAATACATTTGAAATTTAACTATCAACAGTGTAGAAATGTTGTTTCTCACACGATATAGTTGTGGAATCTGTTTCCTTGTAATTTCAAAGAGATTTTGGAGAAAAAGCATGACCCCCCCTTTTTTTGCCGATCCAAATAAATGTGTTCTTTAATGTTGACTTCATCAGGCATGGTCAACTTTTTCATGGCGTCACAATGATAAAGTAGGAAAACTGCAATCATATTTGACGTCATAATTGAATTTCAGCCAATCACTTGCTGAGAACTACATTCTCTCTAGAGAGGAGAAACATAATTCTCTCACTGTTTAAGAAATGTAAAAAAAAAGACAGAACTAAGAGAAATAGATATAATACCTGCCGCGAGACAAAGTCATGATTGTTGGATTTTAATAAGAACCCTATCAAAACTTAACACTGATTTTGTTTTGAGAGATGGGGGTTGACATATGTTTGGATTAAACAGGTTTCTTTTGCTATATTATTTAAATTTGGGACTAAATTTAAACTAACTTTACAAAGGTTTTGTAAGGTTATTTGGGTAAATTTTACAAAGATTTTGTAAGGTTATTTGGGTAAATTTTACAAAGGTTTTGTAAGGTTATTTGGGTAAATTTTACAAAGGTTTTGTAAGGATATTTGGGTAAATTTTACAAAGATTTTGTAAGGTTATTTGGGTTAATTTAAGGTTATTTGGGTAAATTTTACAAAAGTTTTGTAAGGTTATTCGGGTAAATTTTACAAAGGTTATGTAAGGTTATTTGGGTAAATTTTACAAAGGTTTCGTAAGGTTATTTGGGTTCTTTACAAAGGTTTTGTAAGATTTATCAGGGCTTGGTTTATACAGGTTTTTGTTTATGTTTTTCCATCAGCAAAGCTTTTCTAAACCAAAAGTTAGAGTTTTCACTCTTATTATAAATTTTCTAAGACTCATACTCCTTAAAGAATATATTATACCCCCGCTTTAGTGGGCGCTATAAGGTGATCATGGCGTCCTTCCGTCCGTCTGTCTGCCATAGTGCACTTAATTTGTGGTGACAACTCCTTTTAGACCACTTGATGAAATTCATTGAAACTTTCACAGAATGTTTAGCATACATTGCCCTTGTTCATTATTGTATGTTACTTAAAATTCAAATAAATCCCCAAATACTTGTTAGATCATGTTGAAATTTGTACATGTGATTTTTGTAACAACAGAGACAAAATTCTGAAAAAAAAAGTTTTTATTTTTCATTTACTAAAAATAGTAATGGTGCATTACATGATACCCCACCACATTTCACAATGTTTCAAGGGGCATAACTCCCTCAGAACCTCTTGGATCTCTTTACCTAAGTCGAAATAAGTTTGACTTTCTAGAAAACAACTTAAATACAAAGTTTGAAGACAGTATGTAATTTTGTTCGTAAATTATCAGTCAGAACCCTTAAGTTTACAAAATTTCAAAGTTTCAAGGGGCACAACTCCAGAACCCCTTGGAACTCTCTTAGTTTTGCGGTAAACAATTTACATACCAAGTTTGAAGACTGTATGCTATTTTGTTCAAAGGTTATCAGTTGGAAACCATAAAATTCACAAAATTTCAAAGTTTCAAGGGGCATAACTCCAGAATCCCTAAGACCTCTAAACCCAAAATTAATCCTGACCTGAGTTTTGTAGTAAACAACTTACATACCAAGTTTGAAGACAGTATGTTATTTCCTTAAAAGTTATCAGTCGGAAACCCTAAAATTCACAAAATTTTTAAGTTTCAAGGGGCATAACTCCAGAACCACTTGGACCTCTAAACCCTAAATCACACTTGGCCTGAGTTTTGTGGTAAACAACTTACATACAAAGTATGACGACAGTATTTTATTTCATTAATAAAGGGCTACGCGGAGCGCAGCATGATACGACCGCAGCATGTCAACCACTGAAATTTGAACAAGTGTAATTTAGAAGTGAATGTGGACACAGTTAAGAGTTTGACACAGTAGCTAGACATAGTAATTGGTGGACACAAACTAAAGAACACAAAAATTTGCCCTTTTGATATCTGAAAGCTATGAAACTGTATGAGTAACGCTAAATCTGTTGCAACAGTACTGACAGCTTACATCAAGATGAATCCAAAGAGAAAAATCCCATGGAAATCTGATTAAAAATAATGATTTTACATATTTTCAAAAATTGCAATTTCGGCCCTTTTGACCCCTTATAGATCGGAAACCGTAAAAGCTACAAAAAATCTGTTGGAATAATACTGAAAGCTTACAAAACTAGAGGCTCACATGAGCCTGTATCGCTCACCTGGTGACTGGTTTTATTCATTGTCACCAATAGACCACCCATTCATACTATAAATCAATTCACCAGATGTTACATTTTCATTCTTGGATGAGGTACAAACTAAAAATCACAAACTTTGGAAGGGATCAATCGAAGACAATTGTAACCAAGTTTGGTTCCAATTGGCTCAGTAGGTTCACAGGAGAAGACATTTGAATGCATTTTACATAGAGTCCATATGCTAAACTATGTTCCCTTAAGGCGGCCATCTTGAATGAGGTATGAATATAACAAGAGCTGTCGCCGAATGGCAGCCAAATACCCCCGGCTCATTGAACCCTGAATTGATATGGTAAGTGCAAATATAAATGGGTGTGGACACAATACAGGTGTGGACACAGCATAAATATGAACACAGTAATATAATTTTCAAGAAAGAACATTTCACAAAGGTTCCAATGAAAATACTCTGTCAAATCAGACAAATATAAAATTCACCCTTCTTTCCCCTCTTTGACATTTAATACGAAAAAACATAAGCGTTAGAGAAATTTCATTACAACACTTTGAAAACAACTTTTCAAGAGAATTACAATGAAAAAAGGTGTTTTTTCCCACAGTTTGATTTTATCTATGCTTTGAATTATTTCTTTGATAAATGTCCAAGTCCAAAAAAATCATTGAAGAAGGAATCAGCGAAAGTCAAGTCAAATTATCTCCCCTTCCTGGTTCCAGATATATAATTATTTTCCTTCATGCACATCTCCATATAGTGTTCTTCCTTTGTGTAAAGTTTCATCAAAATCCTTCAAGTGGTTCAAGAGGAGTTGTGCTTACGAGGTAACCCATACATAGGGAATCAACTAAAAGTCAAAGTCAAATTATCTCCCCTTCCTAGTTTTGGACAATAATAATATTCCTTCATGCACATCTCCATATAGTGTCCTTCCTTTGTGTAAAGTTTCATCAAAATCGTTCATGTGGTTTAAGAGGAGTTGCGCTTACAAGAAGTGTGGACAGATAGACAGACAGACAGACAGGGTGATTCCTATATACCCCCCCAAACTTTGTTTGCGGGGGGTATAAACATAGCCACAGCCTGCTAAGCTCACCTCGTTACACAGCATTGTCACATGTTGCACATTTCAATAACCAGGAATGGATTATAATCATTCATTTAAACAGATTCAGTCATGCATAAAATGTAGGTCAGAGACAGCATCCGAAGCATGCATTGTTGTTGTCATCTCAAAATGCATCATGCATACCAGTATGGTTGATGTGCACCATGTCAGTAAGCGGGAATGGACTTTAACCATTCTACCTAACTAAGTCGCTCATGCATAAAATGTAGGCCAGAGACAGCATCGGAAGCATGCACTCCAGTCCTCATCCCAAAATGAATCATACATACCAATATGGTTGATGTGGGGCATGTCAGTAAGTGGGAATGGACTTTAACCATTCTACCTAACCAAGTCACTCATGCGTAAAATGTAGGTCAGAGACAGCATCCAAAACATGCATTGTTGTTGTCATCCAAAAAAGCATCATACGTACCAGTATGCTTGATGTGGGTCATGTCAGTAAATGGGAAGGGACTTAAACCATTCTACCTAACCAAGTCGCTCATGCGTAAAATGTAGGTCAGAGACTGAATCCGAAGCATGCATTGTTGTTGTCATCCCAAAACACATCATACATACCAGTATGGTTGATGTGGGCTATGTCAGTAAGTAAGAATGGACTTTAACCATTGTACCTAACCAAGTCACTCATGCGTAAAATGTAGGTCAGAGACAGCATCCGAAGCATGCATTCCAGTCCTCATCCCAAAATGCATCATGCATACTAATATCGTTGATGTGGGGCATGTCAGTAAGCGGGAATGGACTTTAACCATTCTACCTAACCAAGTCACTCATGCGTAAAATGTAGGTCAGAGACAGCATCCGAAGCATGCATTCCAGTTGTCTTCCCAAAATGCATCAGGCATACCAATATGGTTGATGTGGGGCATGTCAGTAAGCAGGAATGGACCTTAACCATTCTTCCTAACCGGACGAGGACGCCGACGCCGACGCTAGGGGTATCACATAAGCCCCCCTAACTATCGTGAGGTGAGCTAAAAATGACAAACTTTGAAGGGAAACATCTAAAGACTATTGTAACCAAATTTGGTTCCAACTGGCTCAGTGGGTTCAGAGGAGAAGACATTTGAATGCATTTCCCATAGGGTCCCTATGTTAAACTGTGCTCCACGCTGGCAGCCATCTTGGATGAGGTACAAACGTAAAAATCACAAACTTTAAAGGGGACCACCAAGGGCTATTGTGACCAAGTTTGGTTCAGTTTGACTTGGCAGTTTCAGAGAATAAGATCTTTGAATACATTTCCCATAGGGTCCTATGTTAAACTTTGTCCGGTGCTGGGGTCCAACTTGGATGAAGAACGAACATAAAAATCACAAACTTTAAAGGGGACCATCCAAAGACTACTGTGACAAAATTTGTTCCCCATTGGCTCAGTGTCTTTGAATGCATTTCCCATAGGGTCCTATGTTAAACTATCTTCCCTGCTGGCGGCCATCTTGGATGAGATGCGAACCTGTTGGACATATGTAGAAATTGTAGATCTGGAAAACCTCAACACTTTTGCAATTCACATTTAACCTTTATCTCAAACAGTTTTTGAAATGAAAGTAAAAACGTTAAAAAATTGTGAAAATTCAAAGAAAAAGCAGCAATAACTCCTATCTGGGTTGTCAGATTTTCTTCAAAATTGCAGGACATGTAGATCTTACTATGCTGACAATTTTTGTTAGATAAACTTCACTTCTATCTTCTACCATTTTCAATATATAAGACTAAAAGTAACGAAAAACTGAAATTTTTATGGAAAAGGGGCAATAACTGCAAGACGGGTAAACAGATATTCTTCAAAATTGCAGGGCAGGTAGATCTCATCATGCTGATCATTTTTACCCCCATGTCAGAATTTTGATATCTGTACTGGTTTTTGAGCAATTTGCAAAAAACGGCAATTTACCCCTATGTTCTATTTTTAGTAACAGCAGCCATGTTGTTTGATCTACTGTCATAAAAATCACAAACTTGAAAGAGCATACCCTGGTGATGATTCAGGCCAATTTTGGTTAGTATTGGCCCAGTCGTTTCAGAGGAGATCTTTGAATAAAAGTTAACGGACAGACGGATGGACGATGGATGGACGGACGCCGAGTGATGGCAAAAGCTCACATGGCCTTTGGCCAGGTGAGCTTAAAAGGAATCTTTAAAAAAAAATCCCATCAAAATCCACAGAAAAATAAAGGGCTACGCCGAGCGCAGCATGATACGACCGCAGCATGTCAACCACTGAAATTTCAACAAAAGTAGTTTAAAGTGAATGTGGACACAGTAAAGAGCTTGACACAATAATTAGATGGACACAAAAAGAAGCTAGACACAGTTATTAGCTAGAAACAAAATAGGGAATAAATAAACCCTTTTGATTACTTACTGATAAAAAACCGTAAGAGCTATGCAAAATATGTACTATCAACTAAAACTTAACATCCATAGAAATTCAAAGAAAAAAAACCATCGAAATCTCATGAAAAATAAAGATATGACATATTTAGAAAAATTGCAATTTTTGCCCCTTTGACCCCTTGTAGCTCGGAAACGGTAAAAGCTACACAAAATCCGTTGACATACTACTGAAAGCTTAGATCAAGAGGAATCCAAAGAAAAAAATCCCATCGAAATCCGATGAAAAATAAAGATTTGACATATTTAGAAAAATTGCAATTTTGGCCCCTTTGACCCCTTGTAGCTCGGAAACGGTAAGACCTCCGTCAAATCTGTTGACATAAAACTGAAAGCTTAGATCAAGAGGAATCCAAAGAAAAAAATCCCAACGAAATCCGATGAAAAATAAAAATTCTACATAATCTGCAAATTCGCAATTTTGGCCCCGTTCGGCCCCTCATAGCTGGGAAAGGAAACAAGTTATCAAAAATCTAATAACTCAGCACCATATTAATTTTTCACAAGGAATCCATTGAAAAAAACTGCATCAAAATCGGACTAAAAATAAAAAATTTATTTCTTTGGGGATTTGCCCCTGTTGGGCCCCATTTATCTCGTAAGCGGTACATGCTACGTGAAATCCGTTGGCATACTCCAGATTGGAAATTTTTTCAGGAGCACACTGAAACAAACCCCATCAAAATCCAACAATTAATAAAGTTTCTACAGTCAAAAATGTGAAAATACCCAATTTTACCCCTTTTTGGCCCCTTTTTCTAAAACGGGCGGGGCCACCAACTCAAAATTAAAACCTCTGTTTACACGAGTGCCAAGATACATCATACTAAAATTTCATAATGATCCGTCCACTATAAGCAAAGTTACGCTGTCCAAAGACGCCGACGACGCCGACGATGCCAGCACCATACCAATATACGACCGCAAAATTTTTGCGGTCGTATAATAAAAATTTTTAGGTAATATGCATATTTGCAATTTTGGCCTAGTTTGGCCCCTTATAGCTCAAAAACGAAACAAATTATCAAAAATCTAAAAAAAAGAGCACAGGTTTATTTTTCATATGGAATCCATTGAAAAAAACTGCATCAAAATCCTACAAGAAATAAAAAGTTAAAATTTTTGAGATTCCCCCTTTTGGGCCCTAAACATCTCATAAGGGTACATGCGACGTGAAATCCGTTGACATACTACTGATTGGAAAGTTCCTCAGGAGCACACTGAAAGAAACCCATCAAAATCTGAAAAATAATAAGAGCTGTCGCCGATGGCAGCCAAAGATACCCCCCGCTCATTGAACCCTGAATCGATATGGTAAGTGCAAAATTAAGTTGGTGTGGACACAATACAGTTGCGGACACAGTACAAGTGTGGACACAATACAAGTATGGACACAATGATAAAATCTTCAAGAAAAAACTTTTCCCAAGGGTTCTGTCTAAATCAGACAAATATAAAATTCACCCTTTTCAGCCTATTTGACATTTTACACATCTACATATAGTGTTCTTCCTTTGTCTAAAGTTTCATCAAAATCCTTCAAGTGGATTAAGAGGAGTTGTGCGTAAGAGGTAACCCCTACATAGGGAATCAATGAAACTCAAAGTTGAATTATCTCCCCTTCCTGATTTCTGACAATAATTATATTCCTTCATGCACATCTCCATGTAGCATTCTTACTTTGTGTAAAGTTTCATTAAATTCCTTCAAGTGGTTTAAGAGGAGTTGCGCTTACTAGAAGTGTGGACAGACGGACGGACAGACAGACAGACGGACAGACAGACAGACAGACAGAGTGATTCCTATATACCCCCCCAAACTTAGTTTGTGGGGGTATAATAAAAAATCTACAGCCAAATATGTGAAAACACCTGATTTTCCCCTTTTGTGTTAAAATTTCATACGGATTGACCAACTTGAACTTAAGTTATTGACAAAAAACAAAAGTGTCTACAGACAACAACGTGGATGACGACAACTACGACAGCACCATACCATTATACCACCTCAAAATTTTTGCGGTTGTGTAAAAAGTTATCAGTCGGAAACCCTAAAATTCACAAAATTTCAAGGGGCATAACTACAGAACCCCTTGGACCTTTGAACCCTAAATAAATCTTGCCCAGAGTTTTGTGGTAAACAACTTACGTACCAAGTTTGAAGACAGCATGTTATTTTGTTTAAAAGTTATCAGTCCGAAACCCATAAATTCACAAAATTTCAAAGTTTCAAGGGGCATAACTCCAGAACCCCTTGGACCTCTGAACCCAAAATCGAACTTGGCCTGAGTTTTGTGGTGAACAACTTACATACCAAGTTTGAAAACAGTATGTTATTTCGTTCACAAGTTATCAGTCAGAAACCTTCGGGGGAAGGACGGATGGAAGGACAGCCACACGGACGGACAGACGGACAGACAGACAGACGGAAAGACAGACATATGAACGGACAGACGGACACATGACTGAGGGAATCACATAATACCTCGCCACTACATATGGCGGAGTATAAAAACAACTTTTCACCGAAAAATGATAAAACATAGGTAATCAACCAATACAAACTTGGCCTTGTTATGGCACATTGTCGCAGCAACCAAATTTTGCCTGGATGCTGACATACTATCAAAATTGCATGCATATGCAAGGTTACCTGAACCAACAATGTACAGTTACTGAGCTATGAAGTCAGATGTATATATTAATGTAAGTCATTCATGCGTAAAATGTAGGGTTAAGTGACCTAATTTTGTCTGAATGCTGAGCTACCATCACAGATGCATGCGCATGCACATGCAAGATGATCCTACCAAGTACAGTACCTGAGATCTGATCCCTGATATGAACTTGAATGTAAGTCAATAAAGCGGAAAATGTAGGTCAAAGTGACCCAATTTTGCCTGGATGCTGACCTATTATCAGAGATGCATGCATGTGCAAGGTTAGATGAGCATACCATGTACAATGACCGAGATCTGAACTCATCCCTAAATTTGAATGCAAATCAGTCAAGCGGAAAATGTAAGTCAAAGTTACCTAATTTTGCCTGGATGCTGACCTACCATCAGAGATGCATGCATGTGCAAGGTTAGATAATCATACCATGTACAGTGACTGAGATGTCAACTCGGATGCAACTCGAATGTAAGTCAGTCAAGCCAAAAATGTAGGTCAAAGTGACCTAATTTTGCCTGGAAGTTGACCTACCATCAGAGATGCATGCATGTGCAAGGTTAGATGAGCATACCATCTACAGTGACCGAGATCTGAACTCGGACATAAACTTGAATGTAAGTCACTCAAGCGGAAAATGTAGGTCAAAGTGACCTAATTTTGCCTGGATGCTGACCTACCATCAGAGATGCATGCATATGCAAGGTTACATGATCCTACAATGTATAGTGACTGAGATCTGAACTCAGACATAAACTTGAATGTAAGTCCTTCAAGCGGATAATATAGGTCAAAGTGACCAAATTTTGCCTGGATGCTGACCTACCATCAGAGATGCATGCATATGCAAGGTTACATGATCCTACCATGTATAGTGACTGAGATCTGAACTCGGACGTAAACTTGAATGCAAGTCATTCAAGCGGAAAATATAGGTCAAAGTGACCTTATTTTGCCTGAATGCTGACATACCATCAGAGATGCATGCATATGCAAGGTTACATGATCCTACCATGTATAGTGACAGATCTGAACTCGGACGTAAACTTGAATGTAAGTCGTTCAAGAGAAAAATATAGGTCAAGGAGACCTAATTTTGCCTGGATGCTGACCTACCATCAGAGATGCATGCATATGCAAGGTTACATGATCCTACCATGTATAGTGACTGAGATCTGAACTCGGACGTAAACTTGAATGTTAGTCAATCAAGCGGAAAATATAGGTCAAAGGGACCTAATTTTCTTGGAGGCTGTGAGATAGCCCAAGATGCATCTGTATACAAAATTTGATGATCCTACCACTCATAGTTACCAAAATATATATCTAAATGCGGACGCGGACGTAGACGCGGATGCCGGGGGTACTCCAATAGTCCTCCTCAACTTCGTTGAGGCGAACTAAAAATGATGAAAAACAATGAAAACTGTTTCCTCTCTCATATACTGTATGTGTAAGACATGGGCAGAAATGACTCTTTGGTACCTGTAAATAAAACAAATTTTGAACATGTCAATTCTAAGCAGACTGTTTTATGCAAAGCAAAATTGTTGCTGTTGCTTTGAAATGAAATTTCATTTGACAAAAATCGACTCGCTTGATATCGCATTTGGAATAAGATAATACATACAACGAATCGATTTATCTAAAATATTTTGGCAGCCGAACAGCAAGATTGCGACTCCATAATGTTTTTGAATAAATCGGTCGTTTGGCAACATTTCTAATAATTGAAAAACAGAAAAATGTACACTTCATATATCAATTTGTGACCAAGTAATTATTTTGACTGACAATGATTGATTTCAACAGTGTCTATCCAGGCATGTGTTGATTTAATGTTTATTTAACCGTTAATTATGATTATAAACAATTGGATTAATCAGACAAACGTGTCACTAAACATAAACAAGGTGTTAAAGACAACATAAAAATATAATTTCACTTTGATTGAATGCTAAAGAAATAAATTTCTGATTTGCTATAATGGTACACTAACTGTAAATTGTGCTCTTTTTATGGCACACAAGCAACATTGTAGTTATGTAACATTGGAATGAACACGTGGTCTTAAGAAACCTTAAGTCTAGTAATTTTAATTTCAAAACACCACCGAGTACTCGAGTAACCTCAAGTATTGTATCCGAGTACTCGAATGGCATTTTTTACATGACATCCCTAGTCATAAGCATTACAAAATATGAACCTTTGCATATTAAACAGCATGCAAAAAAATTGTCAGGGCAAATATTAAATTATGTTCCATCCTGGCAACCATGTTTTAAATCAGATCAGATATAATATGCAATTATTGTGAAGGACCTCCCTGTTTGGTTAAATTTACTTCAGTGGCTTTAGAGAAGAATTTACTTCAGTGGTTTTAGAGAAGATGATCAGAATAAGAAACCTTAAAAGATGGCCAGCTGATGTAAAACAGACACCAAGCCCACACAGACCCTTTGGATTAAAAGAAAGTCATGACTTTCAATGACAGATCCAAACAACCTTTAAGGATGTTCGCTGGTCAATTTTAAAATAACAAGGATTTCAATTAAATGTGATTTTTTGTTAAAAGAGTAATTTAAGCCAAAAAAAAATGGTTGGTTACCGATGTAATTTTTTAGATAAAACAAATGTTACAAATAAAGGGCTACGCTGAGCGCAGCATGATACGACCGCAGCATGTCGACCACTGAAATTTCAACAAAAGTAGTTTAAAGTGAATGTGGACACAGTAAAGAGCTTGACACAATAATTAGATGGACACAAAAAGAAACTAGACACAGTTATTAGCTAGAAACAAAATAGGGAATAAATAAACCCTTTTGATTACTTACTGATAAAAAACCGTAAGAGCTATGCAAAATATGTACTATCAACTAAAACTTAACATCCATAGAAATTCAAAGAAAAAAAAACCATCGAAATCCGATGAAAAATAAAGATTTGACATATTTAGAAAAATTGCATTTTTGGCCCCTTTGACCCCTTGTAGCACGGAAACGGTAAGACCTACGAAAAATTCGTTGACATACTACTGAAAGCTAAGATCAAGAGGAATCCAAAGAAAAAAATCCCATCGAAATCCCATGAAAAATAAAGATTTTAGATACTTAGAAAAATTGCAATTTTGACCCCTTTGACCCCTTGTAGCTCGGAAACGGTAAGAGCTACGTCAAATCTGTTGACATATTGCTGAAAGCTTAGATCAAGAGGAATCCAAAGAAAAAATCCTAATGAAATCCGATGAAAAATAAAAATTCTACATAAACTGCAAATTCGCAATTTTGGCCCCGTTCGGCCCCTCATAGCTGGGAAAGGAAACAAGTTATCAAAAATCAAATAACTCAGCACCATATTAATTTTTCACAAGGAATCCATTGAAAAAAACTGCATCAAAATCGGACTAAAAATAAAAAAATTATTTTTTTTTTAGATTTGCCCCTGTTGGGCCCCATTTATCTCGTAAGCGGTACATGCTACGTGAAATCCGTTGGCATACAACAGATTGGAAATTTTCTCAGGAGCACACTGAAACAAACCCCATCAAAATCCAATAAATAATAAAGATTCTACAGTCAAATATGTAAAAACATCAAATTTAACCCTTTTTGGCCCCTTTTTTAAAAACGGGTGGGGCCACAACAACCAAAACTTAGCCAAGCCTTCCTTTTGTGCCAAGGACCATTGTGTTAAAATTTCATAAGGATTGGTCAACTGAAACTTAAGTTATGGACCAAAAACAAAAGTGTCTACAGACGACGACGACAACGACGACGACAACGACGACGACAGCACCATACCATTATACGACCGCAAAAATTTTTGCGGTCGTATAAAAATGGCAGGAAACTGAACTCCTTTGCATTTTTCATAGGTTTAACATGAGCAATGTTTTTCCAATAATGAATGTGATAAAATAACACCAACTAAATGAAATTTTATCAGATTGCTCCAAAAAAAGTATAAAATGAAATTATGGAACAAAAAATAACGGGGTCACCAGACAAAAACTGTTTAAGCCTTTAAATGGATAAAACCAGAGAAGTCCAAAAATCTGACAGACATACATAAACATGACCAGCGAACATCCTTAAGACAAACCTATGGACAATTGACAGAAGAATGACAACTGACCGATACTATAATACATACATTAACAAAAGAGACATCATTTTCCTATGAAATGTAAGGGTGGTTCCTCCATTTTTACATCTGAATCAAGCCATTACATATTTTTTGCCGTCTGAGATTAACTCATCTCAACAGCATTAATTTAAATTTAGAAAACAAATTATGATGTCATTGATGTCATGTGTACTTCATAAGGTATTAAGGATGTCAACTGTAGCCTAGAGGTAAAGAAGTCATATTTTTCCTTATAATTGCAAGAAAATCATTCAAACAATGTTGAAAATGCAAGATTTAGATATGTCAGACACCTTTGGGTAATACTGTAATGCTCAAGATTTCTCAATTTTGCACTTTCAACTGTGTAGGATTGTATTATTAGCTTAAACAAGAGCAGGGGCAGTCGGAAACGACAGCTAATCCCCTCACCCGTTTATTGAATGTTTGTCTAGTATTATAAGCACTCAATGAAGTTGTACCATTCAAGATCTGGCTTATTACTTAAATCTGAGCCAGTCATGCAAGAAATGTAGTGACCTTACTTCAATCAGGAGCCTCATACCTAAAGAATATGCATCTACTGATGAAAGATTAATCTTCTGCAAGTTGTAGTATCTAAAATCTAGACTGTAAAACAAACTTTATCCTAAGTCACTCATGTACGAAATGTAGGTCAAACTGACCTAATTTTTATCTGGAGCTTTGTAACTTTACAAGATGCATCTACCTACAAAATATTCTTCTTCTACGAGTTGTAGTATCTAAAATCCAAGCTGTAATACAAACTTTAACCTAAGTAACTCATGCATGAAATTTAGGTCAAAGTGACTCAATTTTCACCTGGAGCTTCCTAACTTTACAAGACACCTCTACATACAAAATATTATTCCTCTATGAGTTGTAGTATCCCAGATCTGGACTCTTACAAACTAAGTCACTCATGCATAAAATGTAGGTAAAAGTGACCTAATTTTTATCTGGAGCTTCCTAACTTTATAAGATGCATCTACATATAAAATATCATTCCTCTACAAGTTGTAGTATCCTAGATCTGGACTCTAACAAAAACTTTAACCTAAGTCACTCATGCATGAAATGTAGGTAAAAGTGACCTAATTTTTATCTGGAGCTTCGTAACTTTACAAGAAGCATCTACATACAAAATATTATTCCTCTTCAAGTTGTAGTATCCCAGATCTGGACTCTTACAAAAACTTTAACCTAAGTCAATCATGCATGAAATATAGGTCAAAGTGACCTAATTTTTATCTGGAGCTTCGTTACTTTCCAAGACGCATCTACATATAAAATATTATTCCTCTACTAGTTGTAGTTTCCCAGACCTGGACTCTTACAAAAACTTTAACCTGAGTCACTCATGCATGAAATGTAGGGCAAAGCCACCTATTCTATATATCAACCTCAAGTACTCTTCAAGATGCATCCATGGACAAAACATTGTCCATCTATGACTTGTTATTCAAAAGATATATGGTCTTAAGTTTGAACAGACGGACGGACGAACAGGTCAAACACTATATCCCCTCCCCAACTTCATTGGGAGGGGGTTAATGAATGACTTGAATATTTGAACTAGCTATGTAGGTCATAAGAAAACATGCACACATGGCTGAAAATATTCTATGTCTCAGCAAAGATGCAAATTACCAGGGTCCAGTAGCCCAAGGCCCATTAAATTTGACATGGGCTACCAGAATTTTAAGACCAGAAGCCCAGGTCGCTACTGAGATATCATGAAATTTCGGTTGACAATATAGTGCTGGGCTAGTTAAATATTGGCTGGGCTACTGAATTTTATTTGTAAGGGGCCCAGGTGGCCACCTTGCCAATATTGTAATTTTTTGTCCCTGTGTCTTGTGTTGAAGACTTACCAATCTCACAATATTTTCCAGTAAATCCTTCCGTACACTGACATTGAAAACTGTCCTCCCTATTTAGACATGTTCCTCCATTTTTACATAGGTTGTGATGGCAACGATTAACTAAAACATAAACACATATATTTATAACATAATGCAATAAAATGTATCTAATTGACAGAAAAGTTCTGTAATACTCCATCTTTACCTGATCTTGGAATTAGTTTTTGGTCTTTTAAGTTACATGTTGGCTGTCAGATGTTTCATATACCGTATATTGGGTTATTTTTGCATCCACTTTTGTTCGCAATGTTGGTGTAAAAGAAGGCCGGGATTTTTTTGCTGTGTCTATAGTTCATGTTGAACTGTTCAATGTGATGCATTTGAATGGGATGTGATATTTAAGCGGAGGCTAATATTCGCACATGATTGTCAACCTCGATCACATGGAAAATTAAACGTAAGTGAAACATTCCCCATACACAGTATTTAAGTGTTTGATTTTCATATGCACTGACGAGACATAAGTTGTTAATATGGACATCTGCAGAACTCAGATTAATTGCAATTTCCAATTTTGTTGTTTAAGTTCATAATTAATATAACAGATATGAATATTACAGACTTCTTCTCCTATTCCCTTTTTTTCATACTAACTGTATGAACAAGCCATTTCACCTACACATTTACATAAACAATTGCATATTTCAAGTAAAACAAGACTGATAGAAATCTCGGACAAAAATTTCTTGCTGTATATCACTCGAATACCACATGATCGCAGTAAACCTGATTTTGATTGGCTACTATCTAGAATCTGGTTAATTACCTTTCGAGAATTTGATTTATGTACAGCCAAATTTGTGTATACATAACATTTGTAGTGGAAATTTCTACAGGTTTTACCCAAATTTTCGTTTCATGATATTGAAATAGTAAAGGAACATCCAAATTCTCAAAAACATGCCTAAATCGTCAAAGTTGGCAGGTATGTATGGGCTGCATGTGTATCTTATTTAAGAAGTTAAATGTAGTTTTAGATAGCTTGGTAATCAAATTGTTTGACTCACTGGAATTTTTCTCAAATTATCTGCGTTTTCAACAAGACTTACCATACTGACAATATTTTCCTGTAAATCTTTCAGTACATTCACATTCAAAACCAACCTCTCCATTTTTACATTTTCCTTCATTTTTACAAGGGTTGGCAATGCAATAATTAACTGAAACATAAGCATACATATATATTGATAACATAATGCATCAATTGAATATCAACAAGACTGCTACGCATAGCTATGTCCCCGCCGCCGCAGTAAAGTCGATAAAGTCCCAGAACTCATGTAAAATTTTGCGAATCAAAATGCCGGCAGGATATAATCAACTCCATTAGGTTGCAAACAGCCAAGCAAAATTTCAGCAAAATCCCTTAATTGGATTTTGAGGAGATGTGTCCACAAAGTCTTCCTATGTTGTAGTATGCATAAAGTCCATAAAGTCCCATAACTTCCGTAAAATTTGTCCAATCAAAATGGCAGCATAATATGATCAGGTACATATGGTGGCAAATGTTCACAAAAAATTTCAGCATAATCCGTTCAGTGGTTTCCCAGGAGTTGCTCCCACAAAGTGTTCCTAAGCTGTAGCATGCTTCGATAAAGTCCCATAACTCCCTTAAAATTTGATGAATCAAAATGGCTATGCAATATGATCTTGTACATAAGTTGAATAACAATCCTGTAAAATTAGAATGAATTCGGACTAGCAGTTTCTGAGGAGTGGCGTCCACAAGATTTGCCATTGTATAACAATGTGGAAATAATCAAAGTCCCATAACTCCCACAAAATTTTAGAAATCAAAATGGCAATGTGATATGATCTAGTACTAATGGTGACTTTCAAACCTGTAAAATATGAATGAATTCGGGCCAGCGGTTTCTGAGGAGTTGCATCGACAAGATTTGCCATTGTATAACAATGTTGAAATAATCAAAGTCCCATAACTCCCACAAAATTTGACGAATCAATGACGATGCGATATGATCTAGTAATAATGGTGACTAACAATCCTGTAAGATTTGAATGAATTCTGGCCAGCGGTTTCTGAGGAGTTGCGTCCACAAGATTTGCCATTGTATAACCATGTCGAAATAATCAAAGTCCCATAACTCCCACAAAATTTGACAAATCAAAATGACGATGCCATATGATCTAGTAATAATGGTGACTAACAATCCTGTAAAATTTGAATGAATTCTGACCAGCGGTTTCTGAGGAGTTGTGCCCACAAAAAACATGACACACGGACGCACGGATGCAGACCATTACCATGTCCCTCCGTCGCGTTGCGGCGGGGGACAAAAAATTTTTATTTCCGCTAAGGAGTGCTGTGAAAGTACTTTTATTCGTGGACATCAAATTTCGTGGTTTTCATAAATATCACTATTTCGTGGGTACTGAAATTCTTGGTTTCAAATTCTGTTCATTGAAACTCTTTGGAAAATATACATTTCTTTGAGAACTTAATTTCGTGGTTTTAGCGAACTACGAAATCCACAAAAATTGGAACATGACCAATAAAAATACTTTCACTGTATCTAGTTTGTGCAGAAAAAATTGTCCTTAGCTTATCATTAGTTTATGGACCTTTAATGGTCACTCCTTAAGTTTATGTCAAGATTTTAACATTATTTTTTTTTATTCATTACAACATCAATCTTATATCATCTAAAGCCAAAATTATTGACAGGTAAATATCAGTTTTTTTTAGATATAAATGCCTGAAATTTTGGTGAGAAACCTAAGTATGATTTTAATTAAAATGTGCAAAAAAACACAAGTAGTAGAAATTGTCATCTGCACAACTCAAATTAATTAGGAATTTTGCTACTTTGTTGTGTTAGTTAACAATTTTGCCTTTAATCTTTTTTGTACTAGCTATATGAATAATCTGTTTCATTTCAATAACACAATTTAACATCACCAATAATTATAATGAATTTCCAATCTAAAGTTGGTCAAGCCTTAAAGAAATCCAGACAGAATTTTTATTAAGATATTTTTATTCAATTCAAAATATTTTGTTGTTTATATTATATTACAAACTAGAGGCTTAGCGAGCCTGTATCGCTCACCTGACAAAATACTTCTATACGGTAAAAAACATCATTTTTGGTCATGTGTGGTATAATACCGTGCATGACCAAAAATGATGTTTTTTACTAATGAGGTCTAATGTTTAGGTATGTTCACCATTATCATCCGTGTTTTTTGTCTGATCCTGTTGAAATAAGTAATTTTTGCAAAGGACCTTCTAAACACAATTTGCTGGAATAGTTTCAGAGAAGATGATGGAAAGGATGATTTTCTCATACCTGGCTCTAATGTTAAACTATGTTCTGCACTGGAGGCCAAGTTTTAGCCCGATCAAAATGAAATGAGCAAAAGGATGAATGGCAGTAAGACCCATTTTTGGCCCAAGATTTAGCATGAAACTAAAACTATACAAACAGACGTCTTATGTTCCTGAAACATTGAACAAATATAGGGCTTTATGAAAATGATAAAGCTTTTTTCCATATCAGTTTGATTCTCATGATAATCAAATGTTTACTCAAAAGCTATATTTTTGGAAATAGTCAGAATTTCATAGATATTTGCTGTGTTTTGCACATTTTTGTGCTTTGAAAAATATGGGCACATCTGAATAACAACTTCATATTTAGTCAAAATGTGTAAAATGGTGAAATACATCATTTCTGAAAATTTGAAGTTGTTGATTGCATGTGCCCCATGTTCACTTAAAGAAAATTTGCTTTGAGAACATTCAAAATTGCAGATTTTCTGATTTTCTTCCAAAAAGGCGGCTCCTTGTGATGTCACAATAACGTCAAAATGAAAGGAATTCGTATTATTATATGTTTTCTTTGTAGCCAGATGTAATAGTTAATATTTCCCATAAATATCACATTATTTTAAACAACTTGATTTTTTGGGCCAAATATGGGTCTTATTGCCACTCATCCTTTTGTTAAGTACCTTCCGTACATCATTCCTATACAGTATGGTTGAATTTGCTTCAGTGGTTTCAGAGAAGATGAAAATGTGATTTTTCCCATATGGTCAAATGTTTAACTATGTTCCATGCTGGCAGCTATATTTTCTATCGGATTGTAATGAAATGAGCAATCTTTGTTAAGGACCTTCCATACATCATTCCTGTAAAGTTTGGTTGAATTTGCTTCGAGAAAATGAAATGTGATTTTCCAATGTTAAACCCAAGTTCAACACTGGAGGCCATGTTATTTGTCGGATCAAATCAAAATGATCAATCTCTGTAAAGGACCTTTAGCACATCATTCCTGTAAAGTTAGGTTGAATTTGCCTCAGTGGTTTTCAGAGGAGAAGATGAAAATGTGATTTTCATCTTGAGTACAATGTAAAGCTATGTTCCATGCTGGTGGCCATGATTTTTATTGCATTGGTACTAAATGAGCAATCTTTGGTAAAGACCTTTAGTACATTTTTACTGTAAAGTTTGATTGAATTTGCTTCAGTGGTTTCAGAGGAGGAGATGGAAATGTTATTTTCCCATAGGGTTGAATGTCTAACTATGTTCTGTGCAGACAGCCATGTTTTATATTCGATCAGAATGAAATGAGTAATCTTTGTCAGGGACCTTTAGTACATCATTCCTGTAAAGTTTGGTTGACTTTGCTTCAGCCATTTTAGAGGATAAGATGAAAATGTGATTTTTCCCATAAGGTCCAATGTTAAAAATAAGTTTGGCGCTGGTGGCAGTGTTTTTTATCGGATCAGAACAAAATGAACAATCTTTGTAAAGGATCTTCTATACATCATCCCTGTAAAGTACGGTTGAATTTGCTTCAGTTGTTTCAGAGTAGAACATGAAAATGTGAAAAGTTAATAGACGGACTATAGACGCCAAGTGATGGCAATAGCTCACACAGACCCTTTGGGGGATAAAAGGTTAAGCCTATATTAGATATTTTTACAATTATTAACCCATATGTTCCATAAATAAAACACTAAAAATAGTAATCGTGCATTACATGATTAGGCAAGTTTCACAAAATTTCAAAGTTTCAAGGGCCATAACTCCATAACCTTTTGTATATCTGAACAAAAAATTAAACTTGGCTTGTGTTTTGTGAAAATAACTTATATTCCAAGTTTGAAGACATTTTATTATTTCATTCACAATTTATCAGTCGGGACACCATTAAATTTACAAAATTTCAAAGTTTCCAGAGGCATGGCTCAAGATCCTCTTGGACCTCCAAACCCAAAGTCAAACTTGGCCAACTTTAGATATATATGTTTCAGCTTTCCTAAAAAAAATCTATAGATCACCATGTACATTTAATTAAGGAAAATATAGTGTATTATGTACCTAGGAAGTTAAATGTGATCTTATATAGCTTGGTAAAAAACTTGTTCGATCAAATAGAACAGTCCTCCAATTATCTTCCCTTGAAACAAGACTTACCATCCTTACAATATTTTCCTGTATATCTTTCAGTACATTTACATTCAAAACTTTCCTTTCCATTTACACATTGACCTCCATTTTGACATGGGTTGTCAACACAATGATTAACTAAAACATAAACATTCACAATGAACATAAATATTTATAATACCTAAATAACAGAAATTATATTTATACTATGAATTAGTTTTTGTTCATATGATTCAATAAATAAAAGAACTAGAAAATGTATCTATAAGACATGGATGCCCCGCCAATAAATTTATCGCACAGATTTACCCAAGTCAATCATTCATATAATTAGTTCCCTGTTGCAGAATTGTGATGAAATGCAAATTTAACCAAAGTCATTCAACCATAAATGTAGGTCATGGACATCGAATTGTTGGTGCAATGAACAGATCTCTTTTAGATGAATCTTACAGTGAAATATCATGATGCTAAAATACATAGTAGTTGAGAAATAGACTTTAACGCAAAACTTAACCAAAGTCACTGAAGCATAAAATGAAGGTCAAAGCCACCTAATTGTCAATAATTTGGGTATTACTGACCAAGGCAATTAATTTGATGAAACATCATTGTCCTATAATGTATAGATGTTGAGAAATGGACTTTAACACAAAACTTTATCAGAGTATATCAAGCATGAAATGTAGGTTAAAGAGTCAAACTACCTAGTGAACTCTGTAGAATTATCAAATACCTACCTACAGGCCTATTATTATTGTTCTACCTCTAACAGTTTCTGAGAAATGTACTTAAACGCAAAACATATTGGACAAACGGACGGACAGACAGACAAAAGGACGGACGGATGGACAGAAGGACGGACAAGGGTAACATCATTCGTGGGAGGGACATAAAAATGATATGTCATAAATTATCTTTTCATAATATGACACTTTGAAAACTAGGCCAAAACCCTTTTTTTCCAGTAACTTTCATAAAGAATTACATAGGGAACTTTGAAAACATACTTATTGCCATGTTTTCATATGAAATAACTGACAGACACTGATATTTGTAATTTTTCTATATTTAAGCTATCATTTGACCTAAATAATCTACGAGACATCCTGTCATTAGGATAATATTATGTAGTTTATGAAATAAAATTATTTACGGGAAAAGGAGCTAATTCATGACAATCTCAAGCAAATATCTGTCAAAAATCAGAACCAAATATGACAGTGAATATTTGTCAACTAATTATGATGTCATCAAAAAAATGCATGGGTGTTCTGCGGAACACATGTGTCGCCTGCACTATATATTTTAAGAACTCCTGTTTTGTTATATACATGTAATGACAAGGTCAAATGATAATCAGAAACTAGAGGATGACATGCCCCTGTGCAAAGTTGAATCAAATTGGGATTTTCTAGTAATATTTGTGTCTGTAAGACACATATGATGCCCCCGCTAAACACATGTTATTCTAGGTTGCACAGATTAACTACCGGCATGTACCCTCTACTACTAAATCACCAAAAAATTATAAGTTGAGCAATGTATATTTTTGAAAAAAATGAACCGAAATCAAAATACATACCACATGCACATCTTCAATATAGGTACAAATGAACTGCAAAATTAAAGCTTCCTAGCCTCAAAACTCTAGGAGGAGTTGTTCGTACAATCTGTGTACCCTGTATTAATAATTCATCCAATAAATGACTAAGTTCAACAATGTGTATTTTTTTCCAAAAATGCATCAAAATCAAAATCCTTCCCACATGCACATCTTCAATATAGGTTCCTACCATCAAAACTGTAGGAGGAGTTGTGTGGACAAACTATGTACCCTCTATTACAAAAACACCCCAAAGTAACCAAGTTCAACAATGTATATTTTTGACAAAAATGCACCAAAATCAAAATCCTTACCACATGCACATCTTCAATATAGGTACAAATGATCTGCAAAATAAAAACTTCCTAGCATTAAAACTGTAGGAGGAGTTGCATGGACAAACTATGTACCCTCTATGAAAAATCACCTCAAAAATGACTAAGTTCAACAATGTATATTTTTGACAAAAACACACCAAAATCAAAGTCCTTACCACATGCACATCTTCAATATAGGTATTAAAGATCTGCAAAATAAAAACTTCCTAGCATCAAAACTGTAGGAGGAGTTGCGCGTATAAACTATGTACCCTCTATCACAAATACACTAAAAAATGACTAAGTTCAACAATGTATATTTTTGACAAAAATTAACCAAAATGAAAATCCTTACCACATGCACATCTTCAATATAGGTACAAATGATCTGCAAAATAAAAACTTCCTAGCATTAAAACTGTAGGAGGAGTTGCGCGGACAAACTATGTACCCTCTATGAAAAATCACCAAAAATGACTAAGTTCAACAATGTATATTTTTGACAAAAATGCACCAAAATCAAAATCCTTATCACATGCACATCTTCAATACATGTACAAATGATCTGCAAAATAAAAACTTTCTAGCATAAAAACTGTAGGAGGAGTTGCGGGGACAAACCATGTACCCCCCTCGGACGGACGGACGGACGGACGGACGGAAGACGGACGGATGGACGGACGAGGGTAAAACAATATGCCCCCCCGACTAATCGTCGCGGGGCATAAAAATCAAAATTAATCAAACACTAAATACATGGTGCACATCTGCAATATATATTGAAGCATTCCTGCAAGTTTGGTTTGAAAGGACCAAACAATCTAGCAGGAGTTGCAGATAATGCAGGTACATACCCTATATAGCTATGACTCCAATATAAGCTTAAATGACAAAGTCCAAACATTGCTAGAAAATCTGAAAAAATCATAATTAATCAAAAACTAAATGCATGGCGCACATCTGCAATATATATTGCAGCATTCTTGCAAGTTTGGATGGAAAGTACCAAGCAGTCTAGGAGGAGTTGTAGATAATGGAGGTATATACTCTATATAGCTATGACTCCAATAAGCTAAAATGACAAAGTCCAAACATTGCTAGAAATCTGAAAAAAATCAAAATTAATCAAAAACTAAATGCATGGTACACATCTGCAATATATATTGAAGCATTCTTGCAACTTTGGTTAGAAAGTTCTAAGCGGTCTAAGAGGAGTTGTGGATAATGGAGGTATATACCCTATATAGCTATGACTCCAATAAGCTAAAATGACAAAGTCCAAACATTGCTAGAAATCTCAAAATTAACCAAAAACTAAATGCATGGTGCACATCTGCAATATATATTGCAGCATTCTTGCAAGTTTGGATGGAAAGTACCAAGCAGTTTAGGAGGAGTTGTGGATAATGGAGGTATATACCCTATATAGCTATGACTCCAATAAGCTAAAATGACAAAGTCCAAACATTGCTAGAAATCTATAAAAATCAACATTAATCAAAAACTAAACGCATGGTGCACATCTGCAATATATATTGAAGCATTCTTGTAAGTTTGATTGGAAAGTACCAAGCGGTCTAGGAGGAGTTGTGGATAATGGAGGTATACCCAATGACTCCAATAAGCTAAAATGACAAAGTCCAAATATAGCTTCAAAATCTGGAAAAACGTAAATAAGGAAAACTAAATGCATGGTGCACATCTACAATACATACTGAAGCATTCCTGCAAGTTTCATTGGAAAGTACCCAGTGGTTAAGGAGAAGATGTGGATAATGGTAAAAATTTTGGAGCCATACAGTCGGACGGACGGACGCAAGATGACGGATAGTGATCCCTATGTGTCGATCCTGCACTAGGTGCAGGCGACACAAAAAAGGAAAAAACCGATATTTCCTCCTGAAAATCAAGTCAATTCTGCATCTCTACTTCTTCTTCTCTTTTGTAAGAACTGAAGTTGTTTCTGACTGTCTGAAGTTCTGGGTACTAACTTAAATTCCCAGACAAACACAGCAGTTGTTCCCTCGACTATGTGCATTTAAAAGCTGGCTATTTACAGTGTTAAAATTATAAACATAGGGTCGTTGGTCTAGTGGCTGGCAGGACCAACCCCCAGGTTGTCCCTAAATTCCTCAATTGTACCTGCTGTAGCTGCTGCCGTCGGTAACTGATTCCAGTCTACAATGGTCCTGAGGAAGTTGTCACTGTTCTGTATATATAGAACCCTGTTGATGTCTACCAGGCTCTTCTAGATCTTGTATAGCATACACAGTCTACTGGTCTTCCTACTTCGTTCCAGGGTCTACCAATTGAGGTCTTTTTACATTTTGGTAACGCAACTAGATGTTCAGGTCGTATAATAGTTGGTGACATAACATGCTGCTCTACGTTGTACATTTTCTAGAGCTTTGATCGGATCACATGTCTCAAATGTGTTTCATAATATGCACAAATCAAATGAACCATGTTATTGTTAATTTACTTTTCAAACCAAAACATAATCTTATATAGTATGGTAAATCAATTGTTAGACTTGTTTCAACCACTAAATGGAATTGTCTTGCAGTTATCTGCCCTTAGACTTACCATACTGACAATATTTTCCTGTAAATCTTTCAGAACATCCACATTCAAAACCTCCCTTTCCATTAAAACATTTTCCTCCATTTCTGCAGGGTTTGTCATAGCAATAATTNTATATATCATTACCTACTGGATTATCTAAATTTTAGAAATTCTACTAAACTAAGGAATATTTCCCTTGTACAAAGCTCTATCTTTGGCAGAGCTGGAATAAGTTTTAGGCCTTATTAGTCATGTGTACTCTATCAGCTGTTTCGGATTTTTTTTTTAATTTTGGTCTTCCAAATGTAATGTAGGTCATAAAATGAAATATACATGGACACCTAATTGTTTGGGCCTAAGGGAATATTCATAAGGGTGACCATGAATGCTATGAGGCAATTTCATGAAGAATGCTATGAGGCAATTTTATGAAGAATGCTATGAGGCAATATTATGAAGATATCATGTATAATTGCTGAGCAATGGACCTAAACACAAAACTTAACCCAAGTCACTCAAGTGTGAAATGTAGGTCATGGACACCTAATTATTGGTGCTTTATGTAGTACATATTAAGATGAATATTATAATGCCATGTCATAAAGATATCAAGTATAGTTGATGAAAAATAGATCTAAATGCAAAATTTAACCAAAGTCACTCAACCATGAAATGTAGGTCATGGACACATAATTGTTGATGCTTCGGGTAGTACTCCTAAAGGTGAATACTATTATGACATATCATACAGATATCATGTATAGTTGTTGAGAAATGGACCTAACCGCAATATTTAACCAAAGTCACTCAACCATGAAATGTAGGTCATGAACACTTAATTGTTGGTGCTTTGAGTAGTACTCATTCAGGTGAATATTATGAGGCAATATTATAAAGTTATCTTATATAGTTGCTGAGAAATGTATCTAAATGCAAAATTTAACCAAAGACACTCAAGTGTAAAATGTAGGTCATGGACACCTCATTATTGGTACATTGGGTAGTACTCATAGAGGTGAATGTTATGATGCAATTTCATGATGGTATCATGTACAGTTGATGAGAAATGGACCTAAACGCAAAATTTAACCAAAGACACTCAACCATGAAATGTAGGTCATGGACATCTCATTATTGGTGCATTTGGGTAGTACTCATAGAGGTGAATATTGTGATTCAATATCATGAAGATATCACTTCAGGTTACTAAACTATGGACCTAAATGCAAAAATTAAAAGCATGACGGACGTACATATGTACGGACAGACCGACAAGGGTAAATCTATATGCCCCTTTCACTTTTGTGGGGGGGGGGGAATAAAATAATTGCTTCTCAAGCTCCGCCTGTGTCTGCCAAATTGTAGCCACACCAATCTTTTTTTCTTTTTTTTTTTTTTTTGGAAATTTCAACANTTCGTCGTAAGCTACCTATGGACCAAATATAAAGTTCCTACATCAAAGGCTTCTGTATTAAAACTTGAGTTTACGCCGCCGTCGCCGTCGCCGTCATACTTTGCACGCCTATGTCTCGCTTTCGCGACTTTCGTCGCGGGCGAGACAAAAATCATTACATAGAAACATCAAAATTAAATTTTGCTGACATCTAAGAAATTATGAAAAATAAAAATTGCCTGCCCACACCAAATCTAAAATAAAAAGGCTTGAGAAACAAACAATTTATTTTGAATGGCCTTATTGTCATATTTCATATTTCAATTCCTATTCCTTAATCAATTTTAAAAATTGCTACCATCTGTTTCTGAAACAGATGAAGGCAATTTTCCAAATTGGTTAAACAATTGCTGATTTACAACTCAATTGTTGCTATCAAACTGTAAAATTGGTTTAACAATTTGAAAAGTTGATACTCACCTCTTCTAAAATTTTATTGTAGATGTACTTAAGGAAACTGCCTTTGTAATGCAAAATTTTTTGTTTAGGATAGGGAAATTCTTAATTTTACTTTTGGAAATATTTCTCAATCTTTTTTCATAATCTTTGGTATGAACACAAATTTAATCTTATAATGCCATTTCTAGCACATTTTTATATTTTTGTATCTGTATTTTTATCATGAAGATCATTTCTGGGAGGAAATGGTGAAAGTACTAATCTATTTAGGGGAAATAATTAGATCACATTTATCATGTTTATGATCTCCCTTGTTATTATGCCCCGCCACGAAGTGGAAGGGGCATATAGATTTACCCTTGTTCGTCCGTACGTATGTACGTCCCGATGTTTAGTTTTGCGTTTAGGTCTATATATTGGCAACCTCTTGTAGTATTTAAGTAAAATTGCATCAGTACTTGCACCTTTATTAGTACTACCAGATTCACCAACAGTTAGGGATCCATGACCTACATTTTACGCTTGAGTGACTTTTGTTAAATTTTGCGTTAAAGTCCATTTCTCAACAACTACGCATTATACCAACATGATGTTTCATCAAATTAATTGCCTTGATGAGTACTACCCAAAACATTGACAGTTTGGTAGCTTTGACCTATATTTTACGCTTGAGTGACTTTTGTTAAATTTTGCATTCAAGACCATTTCTTAACAACTACACATTGTATCAATGGGATATTTCATCAAATTAATCATCTGTAATGGTACTTCCGGATGATTCAGTGACCTGAAACTAATTTTTATGCCTGATTGACTTAGGTTATCTACTGTGATAAATTTGTGGGCGGGGCATCTGTGTCTTATAGACACATTCTCTTGTTTTTTTTCATTTTTCCATTTTTACTGAAAAATAATGAAAATGAATAACCACTATATTTTAAAATATACCAAAGATCCAAAAAAATTATTGGAAATTAGAAATTATATTTTAAAACTAACAATGTAGCATTTTCAACCTTTTGTTTGCAGTTCTTGAAAAATAAATTGCCCAATGTAATAAACTTTTTATATAACTTCAAATAACTCAAGCTGTATTCACACACAAAGCATAAAGACACAAAATTTCCTCTATTCATATTATTAAACCAATTTTATAGTTTGATTGCATTACTTAATGCAATAACATGTATCTAATTGATATAAAAGTTCTGTAATAATCTGTCTTTACCTGATCTTGGAATAAGTTTTAGGTCTTTTAAGTTACATGTTGTCCGTCAGATGTTTCATATACCATATATTGGGTTATTTTTGCATCCACTTTTGTTCGCAATGTTGGTGTAAAAGAAAGCAGGGATTTTTTCGCTGTGTTTATAGTTCATGTTGAACTGTTTAATGTGATGCATTTGAATGGGATGTGATATTTAAGCGGAGGCTAATATTCGCACATGATTGTCAACCTCGATCATATGGAAAATTAAACACAAGTGAAACATTCCTCATATACAGTATTTAAGTGTTTGATTTTCATATGCACTGATGAGACATAAGTTGTTAATATGGACATCTGCAGAACTCAAATTAATTGCAATTTCCAATTTTGTTGTTTTAGTTCAAAAT
>MJUU01072142.1:0-10753 GCA_002080025.1 Modiolus philippinarum
TTCTTTGATCATTGTTATATCTTCATCTCCGTGTAATGTGCTTACATCGTAGGATTTACATTCTTCCGTTCCTAATGTTTTGAAATATTCATCCCCTAGATTGAAGTACATTCTGCTTAGCATACCTTCACTTTGTGATTCAGGTTCTACTTTTTCCATATTTTCATTTACAGAGAAGGCCCCCAGACTGCCTAACCCAGAAGTGATAACGTTTTGTGTCTAAATTGCTGTCTTTAAAGACCCACAGAATGATCTGGTTTCTGTGTAAATTGTGTTACAAGATCAGTTGTTCCCGAAATTGACTTTGTCTGTGTTACCAAGGGCATATAATCTTGTATTTTGAATCCTATCTTATTTATTGTGAATCCCTTTGCTCCTACGGTATTCTGATACCAGTCTCTACCGGTAACGGATGCGAACAGACTTTCGTAAGGCACCTGTTGCCATCCATCATCTAATATGTATCGGTTATCCTTTTCCTCAGTTTTAGCTGTTAAATCATCTTTAATTCTACCAGTAGCAGCTGTTTTAAAGACACCTTTTTTGTCCATGTTATTAGAGACAAAATGTATGAAACGTCTACTGAATACTTTCGTATGACTTGTTCTATTTGCCGTAGACCATTTACCCCCCCCCCCCCCCCTATTAAACGCATTTCCTGACTTTGGTCAGGTTTTTCAGGAGGTTTTGCATCAGCCATAGTATAAGAATGTAATGAGCCTACTTTGTATTCTGTGTATAGTAATTCCTTATTACTATACAGGGAGAAGTCTTTACTCTATAACTTCTTCAGTCTAAATGATCGAGTTCCATGTGCCCGCCTACATATACCTAGTTTCGTCTTACCTGGATGATTTCGGTATTGACCAATCATAGCCATTGTAACAAAAGTGGGCGTCTATGTAATTTGAGACTAACCAATCAGTGAAGAGGGCGGAGTTTGTGGTTACCCCCTGGAGCGCTATTGTTACCACGTGGGATTCCTGACATTCTTTCTTTAGTTCTTAAAATTCCTTTCCTTTTGTTCTAGTTCTATTTTTAGAAAGGAATGTGGGCCCCCACAGGGCCCCCCTTTTTGAGCCCCTCGGTCGGAATCTCTCGGACTTTTCCTATCCAGAGGCCTTCCGAGTGGAGGCACCCTTCGGAACCTTTAGGGAGAGGACACTCAAAAGTATTGGCTAGTGCCGGTGCCTTCCGAATGGGTTGGGGTTAACACTCCGGTTAGGGTTAGGGTTAGGGTTACTAACCCCTAGAGGTTAACTTTTAGGTACGCGGGGGCGACTCCATATGCTGGGGATGTAGGTATATTGCTGCTGAGAAAGGGAGAGTTCACAATTGGAAAGACAAAACCATCACGTTTGTCATATAATCTAGATTTCAGACGTAAATGCTCGTCAATGTATAAGAAAAGGTCAAGGTATGAAGCAGAATCGGGTGTATCGGTTGTCTCTTTAATTTCAAGTTCACTGGGGTAGATGCGATGTAAATATTCTTTAAATCTTGGGTTATTAAGAGAAAGTACATCGTCTATATATCTGAAGCTGAAATTAAAAGTCTGGGCTAGTTGTTTTTGTTTCTGTTGAATCAGCCATTGTAAAAACTTTGCTTCATACGAAAAAAGGATAAGGTCAGCTAAAAATGGCGCACAATTTGTTCCCATAGGAATCCCTATTGTCTGTTGAAAAACACGGCCTCCACATTCAACAAAAATGTTGTCAAAAAGATCTTTTAAATTTCATATTTCCATGTTGTATCGTATGCCTTTTCTTTGTCGAAAAAGATAGATACAGCATGTTCTTGCTTCAAAAATTAATTTTGAATGTTTCAAATCGAACTAGATGGTCTAATGTGGTCGGACCTGGTCATTTATTATGGTATTTACCAATTCATCCAGCTCTGTATCTGATTCATCATCTTCATCACTGATATAGATATAACTGCAGTATTCGCAGTCACATCCCATTGGTTCCTGTATTTCCGCCTCGACCTCATGATCCAAATTATTATCCTCATGAGGCTCCTGATCATGAGCTGGTCCATTCTCCATGTTCTCTTCTGGGGTTTTGGGGGTAATAATATTCTGTTAACAGGCCATGGTACTTGTAGAGTAATTGTAGCTGTACATGTACCAGTACTTTTGAGAGTACACATTATATATTTGTGTCCTGAAAAGAAATAAAACAATATATAAAATCATTTATTTTTACAGACCACACAAGCTACCTTGAAGGAACCCTTCTTCAATTTTGACTGGTAAGCATAGATAAATACATCATGTACTTCTTAAAGTACATGTACCTTTGATGTGTAATTATTTATCTCATTTGAAAAAAAAAAATGGTTCCAGGATGATGCAGGTATATATAAACAGTATTATTAATATATGTTAATAACAATTAAATGACCAATTAAATATTGGAAATACTATGAAATATTAGTATGTATTATATATTATTTAAAATGTCTGGTTCTTTTCGTATCCCAAAACTACCAAAAAATGAAAGTACAGCGGACAAAAAAGAACAAAAACGTCAGTCAAGGACAGCAAAAGAAAAACAAATCAGATTGATCCCAGAATAAGGGTTCCACCCTTAAGACATAGAAAAAGACAGTGGCTCTGCTAAGGTGAGCAATTTAATGATGTTTCCGAAGATATTTGTTGGGAGGTCGTCTGCTTCTTTTTCTCCCAGAGTTGGAAAAAAATAACGACAGACAAATGGGTGCTTTCAGTAATCCTAGAAGTGTACAAACTGGAATTTTTAAAGAAACCACCCTTTTGGGGAGTAAAACAGAGAAATGTAAATGTATAAAATATTGGTTTTTTTTTTTTAAAGGAAGTAAAAAGTTTATTAGAAACAAAAATGCTGTAGAAATTGTAATAGAAAGAGGAAACGCATTGCGGTTTTAACTGCACACTCTATATAGTACCCAAAAAAGAACGGGGAATTGAGGCCTGTGATAAACCTAAAACCTCTCAATCGTCATCTTCGGAAACAGTATTTAAAAATGGATACAATGTCCAAAGTATTGGGTCTAGTCAAAGAGAATGGGGTATACCATTAGATTTAAAAGATGCCTATCTGCATGTCCCAATATTTCAAAAACATAGGAAGTTTCTTAGATTTTGTGTTCTAGGCACTGTGTACCAGTTCAGAGTTCTTAGTTTCGGACCAACAAGTTCTCTAAGGGTATTTACAAAAATCATCTCAGTAATTGCAGCCCATTTGAGAAAACAGGGCATAAGAATAGCAATCTATTTGCAGAATCGATAATCGAGAAACAATTTTGAATCTTCGACTAGGCTATATAATAAACAGTCAAAAGCCAGATCTGTACACACAAGACAAAAATTGACTTAAATCTTTGAAGATTTGTGTTGTTTTCTTTGGTTCAGTTGTATTTATTAAAGACATATCTTGGTCAATCTTAGATTTAATAAAATTATTACTTTATTTCAATTTATAGTATTTTACTCATGCAACATTGGCCCCAACAATCACCTTTACTGTAGGTGGAGCTGCTATCCGTAAGCAAAGCTGTATGGATCCTTTTAAGATTTGGACATGGTTAACGATCAGTGTATCCTCCCTCAAATAAGTTTGATTAGTCAATCTATCCAAATTTAACGTTTATATGGTCTTTACCCCCTTATGAATATATAAGCCTGGACCCTGGTATTTGCATTCCAACTCATGTATAACATATGTCAATGGGTCTTCTAGAGTGTCACATGCCTGGGCGGACAAATAAAATCCATTTGCGGGCATTATGAAGTTACAGAACGAAACCAGGGAAAACATTACTACCATCATGACCATCTTCCCCGCCAAATGTCAACACAGATTGCGTTATAAATATTGGTTCCGGTTTGTATAAAGAATTTAATTTTTGTTTTTAATGCAATAAGATAGCACTAATAGATGTGTCTATTTTTCTTTGGAATTGTTCTACAAAAATAAAATTTATTTTAAATTAAATTGTATAGGGATTCTGGTTTATAAAGCAAGGTAAAATAGAAGTTTTCACGAGGGTACCACATGTATTGCAATCTAAAAATAGAATTCAGCGGGGTTTTTAATTGTCATAATGTGTTCTTTTCTGTTTGGTACAACTACGTTCCTCCGTTTTATCGGAGTTATAGTATAATTGAGATGTGAGTTTATAAAAAAAATGTCTAAAACCCAGACTTTATTTTTACTAACTTTCAAAATTTCGAACTACAAAGGAACTTAAAACTGATGAAATCCCTATTCCCGAAGTCCCGGGCCTAAATTATAGAAAATCTTGAATTCCCGAGCTGGAAAACTTTTAATCATTTATCGTATGGAAATTTACATCGTCTTTCGCGACAATAACACTTGTTATACCAAAAATAAAAAGTAAGGGTAACATCTTCATCTTATTTTCAATCTCTACAAAGAGAATAAAATCGACGTTGTAGATATCTGTATATTTCATAAACTAATAAATTTCCAATGCAATTTAAAATCCCAACGAACTTAGTAAATTGAAAATTCAAATGACCAATTGTCAAATAACAAATACACACTAATTATCCTGTTTAACAATTGGGCGCGTCACTGCCACTGATTTGTCCTGAATTAAATATTTAATTACACTTTGTCTTTCCTGATGACTACTTTTATACTGGTAGGTCCATGAGTTGCCTTGATCATGTTGAAAGCTTAAGGTCTTTAAATAAATAAATAAATAAATAAATAAATGGGGTCATTTTACATTTACTTAATGAAGACTTTCAAACACAGCTCGAATGCCCGTTATAAGATTAAATTTATAATATTTGTACAAACCTAATTTCTAAGATACTGGCGCATAATGATGTAAAATAAATCCCGTTTACATTGTGATCAGCGGCTGGGGATTCATTCAACATTTCTGCCATCACTTGTAAAAAGGTAATGTCTCTTGTGTCCAGCTTAGCATGTATCTGTTACAGGCTTCTTGGTGCAAAATCATGTTGTCTATAATTACGGCAAACGCTTCTGACTCCTTTAAGCTCACAAGAAAAATAGAAAGCAGTGAGTCTATATAATCCGAAATCAAATGTTCCAACTGAATTTCCTTTTGTTTTAATATATTAATTTCCTTCACCACATGTTTCACTTTGATTTTTCAGTTTTCTGACCTCATTTAACAATATGTACATGTAACAGTCTGCATCACTACCATTGATACAGGAGGATATCTTCTGCAAATTTCATTTTCTCTGGCGGTAAATGCATTCGTATTATTATTATTTTTTTTGTAAAACGTTGTCTATTATAATAAAACGAAGAATAACTATTATCTGGTTTTTTAAAACTTGACCTATTATATAATATCACTTTTCTCTCTAAAAGCAATCTGTAAAATAGAGCAGTGCTCAAGGTCCCCCGCCTTAGAGTTGTATGTTCCTTTTACCTGAAAAACGGTACAAGATAAAAAAAAATGTTTGGGGAGAGTTTTATTGCATTTTTCACGAGGAGCATTTGCAAAAAACCCCATCAAAATCCGATGAAAAATTAAAAAAAAAAATTTTTTTTGGCACCCCCACCCCCCAACACCTTTGACCCCAATTATCTTGAAAACGGTAAGAGATACCAGATATCTGTTGGCGTATGAAAGCATTCATTGAAAGGAATCTAATGGAAAAAATCCCATCGAAATCGGATAAAAAATAAAAATTTCCCACATGGACCAAATTTTGGTGCAATAAATTCTATTTTTAGAAATTGTGACCTTGACCTTTGACCTACTGACCCAAAAATCAATAGGGCTCTTTCCCTTCCCTATTCCTTCCATCTATATAAGTTTTGTTTCAATCGGGCAAGGGATACTCAAGTTATCCAGAAACGACATCCGGAAACCCTCCCCCCCAACACCTTTGACCCCAATTATCTTGAAAACGGTACGAGATACCAGAAATCTGTTGGCATATATATGTAAGCATTCATTGAGAGGAATCTAATGGAAAACATCCCATCGAAATCGGATAAAAAATAAAAATTTCTCACACGGACCAAATTTTGGTGCAATAAATTCTATTTTTAGAAATTGTGACCTTGACCTTTGACCTACTGACCCCAAACTTGCCCTTCCCTATTCCTTCCATCTGTATAAGTTTTGTTTCAATCGGGCAAGGGATACTCAAGTTATCATCCGGAAACGAAATCCGGAATGACGGAATGACAGAATGACGGAATGACGAAAAGGCGAATTCTATAGTCCCCCGCTTTCGCGAAAGGCGGGGGACAAAAATCTCTCAAGGTAAATACATCTAAACGTAAATATAATACAATCTCATGGTCCTGTAAGTAACCATAACTTTTTATGATATGTATCAAACCTGAACTATATGAAGGATCTGTATCAAAAAAATTAAGACTGCGTTGGTCAATCGATTCATGACCAACGTAAAAATAAATGTCCAAGTCGTTTAAAACAAACATATCGTCCCTGTCAAGCTTTATGATAACGAGGAAAACAACGACGTAACACATTTCAAGCGGGGAAAAGTTCTTAAGTTTGATTATCATTTTCATTGTTAACATTACCAATAATTTACTAGAGATGCCAGACGCAATAAAACACAACCTTTTAATGATTTATAGAAAACATGTTCGTCTTGAAAGTGTACCCAGTTGTCTCGTTCAAAACATATTTATCGTGGCTCCATAATAGAACTTTTTTTACTGCAACTAAATTCAGATTCTATGAGGTATAAGGGACCGACCATTTAACCTGAAAAGGGGGGGTATGTTTTTTTTCTTGGACAGAAAATTTTGTTTCTTTTTTCACATGTATCAACAAAATATTTTTTTTTCAAAATTAACATTATTTTGGGAGGCAGAAAACCTTCAGAATTTTTTTTCCATCAGTTTGGCAGCCAAAATATTTTTTCACATAAAATGAGCTTCAAAATATTTTTCCGCCGTGCGCGGTCCCGGCTTATGAATAGGCCCGCAGAATCCTCTGAGCTTGGAGTATGAGTCGTCCTAACAGAGGACCCCGAGGGAACCCCGGGATATAGAAATAGGACCTAGTATCTCCGGCTTGCGGGGTGTGACCCCTCCTAAACGGAGGCTGACCCCGAGGGTCCCGGGATATAGAAATAGGACCCATTCCGTGGTTGTGCGGGATTAATAAATACAAAACCCATCTTTCGGATGGGATGTAAACTCAGGTCCACGTGTTGGAAGAAATGCCACGCTTCCTGCACGTTAAAGAACCCTTGTAGCAAGCTCTTTTTGGGGTGGTCCGTAGGTGATCGGCTACAAGGCTAAATTCCCCGCCCTTGACGATTTCACCCTACTTTTCCAGTGGCAGTCAGAATTTCCCGTCCCATGGCCCTTTCCATACCCCAAAGTGATTATTTATTAACAAACTTGTTCTCGTCTTGATATAGCTGAAATATTGCTGAGTAGACGTTAAACAATCAATCAATCAATCAATCAAAATATTTTTAAAGAAAACCCCCCCCTTTCCACTTCAAGTTAAATGGTCTGTCCCTAAGCAAAGCTCATTGTTGAAGGCCTCAAGGTGAAGAACAACTACATGTATAAAAGCGTTGTTCCATTGCTTTGTTTTACCATGCATTTGTAGAGACTTTGTCTCATGTGCATTTACTCCATATCCATTAATTGCATACTTGACAATAAATTTGCAGTAAGTACTTTGTTGTTATAGACAAATACCGATACTTCATCTTTGTGTGTTCTTGTCTTTGCTTTTAGAAAAAAGTTTACAAACCATGATTTCAATCTTATAATTGCACCCGTAATATTTCAATCAATCTACTTCTATCTAAATTGTTTATAACACGACACAGAAATATGTGGAAAATCATTTATGTTGGATTCTATAGTATCACCAGAACGACCCTTTAAATGACATATATCGGATTCCAAACCAAAGTAAATATATTATATTTTCATTTACATTTTTCATGAGACAGGAAAGTAAAAGATCAATCTATGACTTAACAGAAAACTTTCCTTCTGATTTACACTTACCATACTTGTACAATATATAATATACTGAACAAAAAGAAACGCATATCTTGTTTCATACGGCATGCTTTTTACACAGCTGATTTTCTTAAAGAACTACTTATAAACGTCGCTGGCAACAAAAAAAATATCAATGTTTATGTATAGTCATTGTCCAATTTTTAAATTTCATAAAATCTGATCTGTTTATCTTAAATTGTCTCATATATGATTTTATTTTTTTTTTTAGAAATTGTTTTTTTTTTTTTATTTGTACATAGCCTTCTCCTTTCGTGAAATTTTATGTTTTAAAACAACGGAAATAGAATACCGAAGGAATAAAGGAGTGGAATTTACAAATATCCAAAGACGAAAACCAAAAACGAGGACACAGAAGGCAACGATGTCAGACACAGAAAACAATGACGCCAGACAAACACAGAGCACAGAAATGACTATTTAGACTTTTTTTATTAATTATATATATTAATATTATCATTATATTTTCTTGCTATTATATAGCTAAAATATTGCTGAAGTTGGCGTTTATCAACAATCAATCAATCAATCGTACTGTATTTTAATATATATATATATATATATATTAATATAATATTTACACTCAATGTACAAATTTTAAATATATGTCTAACCAAGATAAACTTATTTGGTTAATGACCATGGAGAATAACACCATTATAGAAAAAATTTGTGAATTTTTATCTAGCTGCCTTCCAGTTTAATAGACAGTACATATCACATATAACTTAGTGTATGTTGTGTATTTGTGCTTTATAGGTAATAATTAACTTGATATTTGACTCATTTATATGTGATATTATATATGTATACTAATTATCTACAAATTATATATATGTCGATTTTCTGCCCCTTGAAGGCCCTTAATTGGAAATAAAATCTATTATCTATTATTATTATACAAAGTATGCCACATACACTGAGTGTCAAAATTATTTTAGTTGTTAATCGCATGTAAGGTACACTGGGTGTCAAAATTATTTTACCTGTTTATCGCATGTAACGTACCATGAGTGTAAAAAATATGTTACCTGTGAAGTGGAAGGGCACGCGACAGCAATGATGTTTAAACAAAGAAAAGTGACCAATTCCTTGTGATAATTTGATTCATTAAAATTTATTTTGTGAAATAATACGTCTTAAGTGCATATCAGTTCGAAATCATTAACCAAAAGTTTGTAAAATCTGATAGAGAACAAATATCCAAGATGAGGAAAGAGCTATGCACGAAGGGATATTTTATGCAAGACTTTCTTAAATTGCAAGTTTCAAAATTAAACCGGTTGATGAATTCCCTCTATGATTAACAGTCCACCTGTAGTGGTAAGAAATGACAAACGACCAAGTAAGTGAAAATTTAGTTTCTGCAAAAAGTCATTTCTCCAAATTATGTCTCTTAAGTGCAATCAAGAAAAAAGTATACCATAACCAAAAAAGTTTGTAATCAATAAACTAACCTGTCTCTGCAATTCTCTATTGATGTCATATATTTTATCATCTACCAGAACTAGTAGTTCTATGTATTCATGAATATTAAAGGTGTTTGTTTTCCACGCTCCGTCCGCTGCTTGGCTTAGGATGTGCAAGTAAGTAGTCCCAAAAAAATGCGTTGATTGACACCATTTTGTTTTTTTTCCAAATCTCGATGTATACTTTACAAGCTCTCCATTTGCTTTTATTGGTATTAGACCGCTAGTGGATGCCATTGTTCAATGTCTGCTAACGTAATTTAGAAAGATGGGTCAAAGGGTGTGCTCGCCGCTAAACTACCGGCTAGCTCAAAGAACCTAGTCTGTTGGTACAAAATGTAAAACACTGTCGCACTACGGAAGAAAAATCAAACTCAGAACTCCAAGAAGGATTTGGTAAAGAGCCGTCATGCATTTCAGTAGACATCGGCAGTATCAGTGAGAGGCTAATAAACATGTAAAGTCACTGGAATCCAAAAATGTTTACTGTGAACCGGAAAATATTCGCGACAGTTTTATATTTGCTTTATCACGGTAAGAACGACAGCGCGAAAATAAAACTGCCGCTGAATTAAGTTTGGAATTTGATAGAATAAAGAGAAAATTTAGTAACTATGATTGCTTTTGTAATTCACATTGTGCATTTAAAGAAAAAAAGGATGGAGACAAAACTTGTTGCGACTTTTGAAAACACTTAATACTTATTTCGTTCTTTGATGATCTTTTTTTGGTTTTGTATTAGTATCGAAATCTAATGATTTTATAACGACGAGAAAGCAACAACCATCACTATCAATCTTTAACTGACATTTTACTTCTGTTATGTTTGTTGTATAAAGCTTTATGGTTTTATATTGATATGTTTTAATATTTAATATTATTTTTCATTATACTTCACAGTTCTCATCACGACATAGCTGAAATATGGCTGAAGTTGGTGTAAAACATCAATCAATCCTATATTCAAATAACCTTCACTAATGCACTAAGACGGTAGAATAGGTACGAACATTGGGTCGCTGAATACTTCAGCAGAGGCACCATTTTATCACATTATGACGGCATGAAAGTGCAAAAAATGCGAACAATGGAGAGGTGCTTTAAAGAAAAACTAAAATTTATTTCCAGGCAATTGCATTTATATGGTAGTTATGTTATTGTTCAGTGAATGTCTGGCTGTTAATTATCGTGTAATATTTGACAGCGTCGGCCCCAGAAAGACAAGGCTCAATTTATATGATCTAATGGATAATGCAC
>MJUU01072143.1:6796-24614 GCA_002080025.1 Modiolus philippinarum
TTAAGGGCATACGATACAGTTACAGGGGAGATAATAACTTTGTTAAGTGGAGTGGTAACGTTTTCCCGATTTTCGTGACGTCGCTCAAAACATAGTCGTGAATTCGCGGGAAAAGGACAGTATTAGTTTTAAACGTAACCCACACCATTGTATCATTACTGCAAAATGCAGTCTCCAGGATCTTACAACACATCTGTTATATCAATTTACAACGTAAAAATTTTAACATCGTTTTATTATTGTATTCACAAAATAGGTCTTCAATTTTACACCTAAAAATGTCATATTGGTATCACAGGGGCTAGGTTCGTAAGATGTTCAAATAATTCTATATTTATAGTATTATTTTAACATTTAACGAGCCTAGCCCCTGTGATCGGTACATGGTGGGGCGGGGAGAGGGTGCATAAAACATGCAACCGTGAATGATCGGCTGTGTATTTGAGCAAGTCGCATACCAGCTATATACTGTAGACGTCGTGTTGTGAAGGTGTAGCGACTAAGTAACTACTATACAAAGTGAATACAGGATTCATTTGGTCTGATTTACGAGACATCTAACATGTTAAATAGTTGGTTAAATGCCCGGTCTATCTTCCGTACCTTCTAGGATAAATGTTGTTTTCATTTTTTTTGTCCATTAATTACGATAATTCAAGATCTAAATTTTCCGTGTTGTTAGAATTGAATCAAACACTAAACACGGCATTCTTCCGTTAACTGTTACTTGCATGTTTCAGGTCGCTTGTTATTTAGACATTCATCTGAATTTACGTAAACGGACAAAACATCGTCGTATGTATGGGTCACACGAAGATGGACCACACTTTCGGCAAATATACATTTTTCGTCTTGCACATGTGAGACCATTATTGGAATTGACCCGAAAAAATATGTATCGTGCGACAACCAGTTTGAAACAAATATTTGGGACACTAATTTGCGATATTTTACCACCTGAAGAATTAATGCAAATAGAACGAAGAAAAATCGGCGGGTAAAGATGAATGACGTTATACCGAGAGAAATACAACGCAACGTCATTTACCGCCAAAATATTATTTTTGGTAAATTTTTGACAGTTTGTCTCAAATATCTTAAAAACTAGCACATGGACCCTCTATTTTCTCATTAGTTTTCAGAAGAAGGCCACCAAGAGAACCATTTGCCAAATTATGAAGGAAAAATCAATAGTCATTTTTTTTATATCCCGATTTAAATCCAGGCATATAGCTATAATTTAGCATTACATATACAAAAACACAAAAATAAGAGATATGTCGGATGTTGTTATTATATTTTGTTATATTCCAAATAAAGGCAATGAAATGAGCATTACAGATCAAAAAACAGAACTAAAATAGCCCAAGTACTTCGAAAATTACAAACATTTAAAAATTCCCATACAAAACGCAAATTATTGGGTTTTGCCCTAAAATTAGCCATTTTCAACGTTAAATATCTCAAAATCCTCATCATAGATGGCTGCCAACTAGTTTAACATTGGGCCTTATAAGAAAACACATTCAGGTCTTCTAACCTGAAACTACTTTGCAACATTCGATGGCTTATATAATATCTTTAGCTCTAAAACTACTTGGCGAATATGAACTTAAAGTGGTCACAAATATCGTTGTATGGTCCCATTTAAGAATATGTCCAGTAAAAGCGCATCACATCAAAATTTACAATAGCCTTGGATTATTCCCGTTTAAAATGTGTCCTAATCCAAGACGGTTGCCAGCGAAGAACTTAGTTTTACATTTAGCTTTATAGGAAAACACATTCAAAAATCTGTGTGCGTTTATCGTGTGAATCGTGTGCGTTCATCGTGTAGCGTGCATTCGTTTTATTTCAAATCCGCATGTTATATGTATATTTTCCTGTTTTCTGCACAACACATTATTATATTCCTTTTTAGCTCATCTGGCTATGCCAGGGTGAGCTTTTGCCATCACTTGGCGTCCGTCGTCCGTCCGTCCGTCGTCCGTCGTCCGTCCGTCGTTAGCTCACTTTCAAAAATCTTCTCCTCTGAAACCACTGGGTCAAATGGAACCAAACTTTAACTGAATCATCACTAGGGTATCTAGTTTCAAATTTATTATTTTGTATGTCTTAGGTCAAACAACATGGCTGCCGTTACTAAAAATAGAACATAGGGGTAAATTACAGTTTTTGGCAAATAACTCAAAAACCGTTACAGATATCAAAAATCTGACAGAGTTAAAATGATCAGCATGAATAGAGCTACCCATGCTGAAATTTTGAAGATAATCTGACAACCCGTCTAAGAGTTATTGCCCTTTTTCGGAAAAATTTTCAAAATTTTGATGTTTTTTATTTTTTATTGAAAAAACTATAACAGATAGAGGTTAAGTTTAAATTGCAAAAATGTTCAGCATGTTAAGATCTACCCACATGGATATTTTGAAGAAAATCCAAGTACCTATATATGAGTTGTGGTCCTTTATTGGTCAAATTTTTCGTGATTTTTTACTTTATGTCCTATATTGAAAAAACGCTTTGAGATAGAGGTCAAGTTTAAAATGCAAAAATGTTCAGCATGTTAAGGACTATATTTTATTGAACACATTCAAGTTTTCCAACCGCTTCCAAGATGGCCGCCAGCGGGGAACTTAGTTTACCATTTGACCTAATGGGAAAATTCATACAAAGAACTTCTTCTTGAGAACCACTGAATAGATTTGAACGAAACTTTGCATCAATGATGCTTATGAGGTGCTGACGAAGTGTTGTTACTTTAGTGCCGATCCATCGTCCAACATGGCCGCCAGCGGGGATCTTAATTTTAACATTGGACCCTATGGGAAAATGCATACAAAGAACTTTTACTTTAGAACCACTGGATGGATTTGAACCAAACATGGCATGAATGATGTTTATGAGGTGCTGACCAAGTGTTATTACTTTGGTGCCAATCTGTCATCTTACATGCGGACAGCATTGGACCCTATGGGAAATGCACACAAAGATCTTCTAGAGAACTGCTAAATGGATTTAAATCAAACATGACATGAATGATGCCTGTCAGGTGCTGACGAAGTGTCACCAGCTGTGAACTTAAGTTAACAAAAGATCTTCTAGAGAACTGCGTAATCCAAACTTTGCTTATGAGAAGCTGACCAAGTGTTGTTACTTCAGTCCTGATCCATCATCCAACATGGCTGCCAGCAATGGGGAAATGCATACAAAGATATCATGGAAAACCATTGAATGGATTCAATTTAAACATTGCATAAATGAAACTTGTGAGATTTTGATTTGACCAAGCTTGTTACTTTGGTGCTGATCCGTCTTCCGACATGGCCACCAGTAGCAAAACATAGTTTAACATTGGACCCAGTGGGAAATGCATAAAAAGATCTTCTCCTCTGAGACTGCTTGAACAATTTCAGTAGAATTTTGATATGATAGTCCTTATGTGACCCTCTTCAAAGTTCTATGTTAAATAGCTGCCAGCAGGGAACGTAGATTAACTTAGTCCCTTAAGTTTGGAAACTGCATTCAAATATCTTCTCTGAAACTGCTTGAACAATTTTAATTAAATTTTATAAAAAGTTTCTGATTCTTATATACATACACCACCAAAGACGGACCACCAATTTGGAATTATAGTGCTGTAGGTCCCAGGTGAGCGATACAGGCTTTTGAGAGCTTCTTGTTTAACGTCAATACAACTATTTTACAACCGTAAATTTTACCATTAATTAAAAAATATTAGCATATCAAGTATAATATGTCCCAGTGCTTATATGTTCTTTCCATGACTTCACTACCGATTTTTGTTACAAAAACATTTAACTGTTATCATGGTTATAATATAGGAAAGCAAACCTTTATTTAACCAACATATTTTTTTTTAATTTCGACAGTACAATAATGCTTATTATGGTAGAACAATAGAGTCCAGTCAGATTAACTATCTATAAGTAGATGTAAATGTAAAAGATGAGATAACAGGAAACATCTACAATGGCTGAAAATTACAGTCACATGTCACAATCTTCCAGGGAACTAAACAGCAAAAACACAAACAAGACAAAAGACAAACGTAAACAACGACAGGAACCCGGGACAGCCGGACTTGGTATTAGCATGCCCTTCTTACATGTGTTTGTTTTGGTAAAATAACAGTAATTTTCACAAAATATCCCTTTTCATATGTTTTTATTTTAATTTTCAATACGAGAAGAAACCCGTGGATGATTGAAGGTTACGAATGGCTCCCTTACTCAGAATGGAGCAATATAGAAATTTTAGACAGTGCTATATTTACTGGAATCATTTGCAAAATAAAAAAGGTTGAAAAACATAATTGAGAACTATTTTAAATAATAGTATTTTAAATCGTGAAAAATGTTTGACGTTCATGTGATACTTGTATTATACAATTATGGTCTTTTGTAGAGGTCTTTTTAAACCGAAATCGAGCGTCAGTCAATATAATTGATATGTAGAGGTCTATTTGAACCGATATCGACTGATACAAAAGATCGTAATTGAATTATTATATAATTAAAAGGAAAATATATCTTACAATAATCCGTTAAAATGAAATTCATCAATATCCACGAAAGTTGAAAATTTCTTGATCAAAAACAAAATTCAAGAGAACAGACTTTAAATTTGTGTAAATTAAGTGCAGGCACAATTGCACATATGCCCAATGAAATTTTAAAATGGAACAACCATCCCAACTTTTGGATATATGAAACTTAATCGTAGTATTTGTTGTTTCTGCAGTAACCTGGCTAACCACAAGCGTCTTATTACTGTAATTATGTCATCCCACACTTTGTTGGGATGACATGTTGTTATTCTACGTTTCTTCTGGTTATTATACTGTACTTATATTCGCGGGTACTTATTTTCGCGAATATTCCTTTACAGTCGAGTTTGCGTGTATTTAATTTCACGGAAGTCAGTGCTTTCGTTGTAACTTTAATGTTAAAATATTACATTCGCGGGTACTTATTTTCGCGGAAAGTTGGTGACCGCGAAATTCGTGAAAATAAGTACACCGCGAAAATAAGTACAATTACAGTAATTATTATACTTCTTCTTCCAATATATTTTGTCCGAGCGATTATTTTGAAATGGCTGGATGAAATGATTTCAAACTTTGCACAAAGCTAGATCACCATCTAAAGTTGTATGCTGTGCGTTTAAAATCTTCAAAATGACCGCCATTTCCAAGATGGCCGCCAAGTTACGTTGAAAAATTGGGGATTCTATATCTCAGGAACTGCTTCATATTTTGTATAAATGTTCAGTAGGATGCATATGAGAGGAAGGAATCCATGCGACAAAAATTTTCAAAATGGCCGCCATTTCCAAGATGGCTGCCGAAATTCGTAAAAAGTTCAACTTTGCCCGATTTCATCGAAAATTGATTTCTAGGTAGATTTTGAGGTAGAGCACAAGGTGGAATCATCAAATGGGTAGTCTGGGGTGACATCGGCTATTGCTTGCAATTGCAAATCTACTTGTACTTATTTTCGCGTTGTGTACTTATTTTCACGAATTTCGCGGTGAACATTTTCCGCGAAAATAAAACACGCGAATACGTAATTAGTAGCAAAAACCACAAGTTTAAAGACGAGTCGCGAAATTAAATACAAGCGAACTTGTAAGGTCACTGAAATCCGCGAAAATAAGTACCCGCGAAAAAAAAGTACAATTACAGTATTTTAGTAGTATAGATTCGCTACAATAACTCCAACCAGCATTTGTAATGTCCCCTTTATTACATTTCCTACTAAAGTTACAACAAGTTAGAAAAGACATTGATATAATAAAGTATTGGAGATCCAGAAATAAAAAGATATGTAAAGGCTGTTATATAAGGAAAAGATCTCAAATTCATTCTTACAATTCTAAAATTTGACTAAGTTTTGTCTTCATTTTTCTTTTTTCTTTTTCTCTTCCCTTTCCCTTCTCTTAATTTGACTTCTTTTTTGACTACTTTTGGATTATGGCTTTCCATATTGTTTTATTTTAACGCTATTAATGATAGGTTACTCCTTGAATCACGTGTACAGCTGTTTTTTATGCAACTTGGGTATTTATTGAATTTATCAACCATTTTAGCACCGATATTAATGAGATTTAAAATAATTATAATAGGTAAGTTATAGTTGTACCATCAGGTCTTGCATTTTTTTTTTCAAAATGGTCCCCATTTATATGAAAACCGAAAAAGGTTGGAATATTAATCCATAATGGATGAAACTTTACATAGAGAATAGTTATGAAGTTCAGTACGTAATATAAAGCCACAATATAAAAAAATGAAAGATTTTGTTATAAAAAGGCAGTAAAACTTAAAATTTCCCCATTAGATAAATTTGCATGATTTGCAGATCTCATTTGTAGGCTTTGATTTCTGATATTGGAGTTCTGTTGGTAGACATGAACTTACTATGAGGTATGAGCATAGCTCATTGTTGAAGGCCTCATGGTGACTTCAAGATGAAGAACAACAATAAAAGCGTTGTTCTATTGCTTGTTTTTCCCGCGTTTTGTGGAGATTTTGTCTCATTTGCTTTTACTCCATATCCCTTTATTGCTTACTTGGTATTTACATTCAAACATAATTATCACTTTTTATTTTGACTAATGATGCAAAGTTCAAATAGTATGAGGTATGATGTAAACTTTTACCTGTTTGAAATTTGTACCTTTAAGCCATAATCATTTCCATATGTTATTTAATTTATTTCGACAGGTAGACGAATCGTTATTCAGTTTAATTTTGATAGTCGTTTTTGTTTAAAAAACCTCTATCAGCCGTACATACATTATACAAATGAAAGTAGTGGTTGCATATATAAAAAGTCTCTCTGTAAGGAAGAAGGACAATTTATATACGATGATACCAATACTGATCAGGATGCACGATGTACTTGCGATTACACCAGAGGATATTATTTCGTTACAAAACCTAAGAATCCATGTTATTGTGTCCCATCCAAGGAAGACTGCTCGTGTTTCCTCAATCCGTGTTTATTTCCTCAATTGCAATCAGGTTAGTGATAAAATGTTTATATATTTATATTTTTTTTTCTTTGTTTTGCTAATTTATTTAATATATCAGTATAATAACTGGTTTGAAAAAAGAAAAGAAAGAAAAAAAATGTATCTGACTATTTTGGATTATTGGTTTCAGGCCTTAATATACTGTAAATGAGAGGTTACTCTTTGAAACACAAGTACAGCATAACAAAATTTAATATTACTTATGCAATTTGTAGTTTGTAGATTAGAGATAACAGATAAATTTTATCCCATTTAGGTTATTAAATGAACTGCTAAGTTAGGAGACTAACATTTCTACGTGGAAATATTCCTTAACAACACATGTTTTATTCTTCTTTCGAATATTAACATCTCCATTTAGTTCATATGGCTATTACCGAGATGAGTTTTTGCAATCACCGTAAATTCAAAGATATTTCAATCTGTTCCCTTTCTCAATTTGTAATTTTAATGGTTGTGTCTCATCCGAAATTGGGAAATTGTTGTACAGAGGAAATTTTGGCAAGGAATCATCTTCTCCTCTGAAACCAGTTGAACAATTTGCCAACCAAATTTGATTATAGTATTATTGGGTTACCCCTTGAAAGTTTATGATTTTTTTTATTCATGCCTCATTAATCCAAGTTGGCTGGAACATAATTTAGCAAATTACAGTAAAATCCATACAGGAAGTTCGTTCAAAGATCTTCGCCTTTAAACCCATTTGAACAATTCCAACTTAGATCATATTATTCCTTGGTTGATCCCCTTCTAAGTGATTTTTAGCTCACCTGGCTATGCCAGGGTGAGCTTTTGCCATCACTTGGCGCCTGTCGTAATCTTTTCATTCAAAGATCTTCTCCTCTGAAACTGCTGAGCCAATTGGAACCAAATTTGGTCACAATAGTCCTTGGGTGGCCACCTTCAAAAATTGTATCCGGCAGGTCCGTACCTCATCTAAGATGGCCGCCAGCGGGGAACGTAGTTTTGAAATTGTGCTCGTTTTTTTTGTATTAATTGCTACAGCACGTTCATTTTGTTTGATTAAATGTCTTGTTGAACTGAGTACTAATATTCGACAGTGTATAGTTAATGGTATGCCTGTCTGTTTATCTCGCTATGTTTCTGTTTGTCTGTAAACTTTAAATATTTGATTATATCTTTTGATGGAAAGTGATATGGTTTCCAATTTTACATTTTTTTTGCAAGGCCTTTCAAATTGTACCAGAAAATATTACTTAATGACCCTTGATCTTGCTATTTTATTTGAAAATTTGTAATATCTAAATTTTTGTTAATTTTGTTGAAAATTAAGGAGTACTGTACTTCTTAATGCAAACCTCTGTCCTTAGATGATGTTGGCTTTCTTTTAAGATAATATTAATTATTTGTACCCTTTCTGTTTTTAAACATCCTGGGTTAATGGCCTATCAAAGTTTTGATTTTATCTGTACTGAAGAGACAAAATTTGTTGAAATGACCATCTGCAGAAACACGGTTTACAGTTACTTAGGTATTTTGTTATTTTGGATGACAGAGGGAACAACACATTTGGCTCTATGGAAAAACATTCAAAGTTATCTCCTCTAAAACCACTTGGTAAGTTGTGTACAACAGGTCTGAATCCTAGTACGATGGTCGGCAGCTCAAGGATCTTCTATTGACCAACTTGATCATATTAAGCAACTTAGTCCTTAGATTGATCCCTTCAAAAAGGATGTCTGGCAGGTATTCCATAATCCAAGATTGCTGATAATAGTTTAATATCAGAGCCCTGTAAAACACAATCATAGGACTCCTGTGAATCGTCGGGGTCGTTAAAAAGCAAATCTGTCACAAAAGTATCCATGTGACATCCCCCTGTCCCAAAAATAAATGATTACAGGACTGTACCTCATCTAATATGACCACCAGAAGAGAATATATCTATAGCATATTGGACATTCACTTTTTCAACAATGAAATAAAAAGGGGATAACAAGAAACATCTACAATGGCTGCAAATTACAATTACATGCTACAATTTGCCAGGAAACTACACAGGAAAGACACATTTAAGGCAAAAGAAAAATGTAAACAACGATAGGAACTAGGGACAGCCGGAGTCCCATTAACAAAGTTTGAATTAAGAGAGTTTATATCAGCATTTGTCCAGTTTAGCAATACACACTCTTGAGAGTCATTGGTCAAAATCTCTAAGGAGCGGTATATCTTCAAGTGATACGGCTTTTGTATTTCACACGTGTATAATTACTATTTGTGCTAAGATACTGCATGTTTGAATCAATGTTTTCACAAATTATAATTTTTTAGACATTTAATTTTCGAAGATTCCTTTCTGGCTTGTTACCCATGCTAGTATGATAATACAGTAATATATCAAAATAGATGAACCGTTTTGATGAGTTATATTTCGATAGTGCATATAAAATTAAAGCATTTCAAAGACCTCATGAAAACAAAGCTGACAAAAGACTACAAGAAGGTTTAATCAATATTTAACAAATAATAAAAGTTACTGTTAATTTATTTTCTGATGGATAATTTTCACATTAAAAAAGTATCTTTCATTGTAGAAAGTATAATTGATTAACTTTGACATATGTTTTAATTTAGATTCCATATGTACCCATGAAAAGCCGCTTGTATACCAGGACAACTGTTTACCGCTGAAAAATGACACGTAAGCATCAGTTTTAGAACGTATTTTTTTTATCAAATTACATTTTTTATTAGACAGGCCATGATTGAAAAAAAAACAAAAAACAAAAAAACAAAAGAAAAAAAACAAGACAAAACAAAACAAAGCAAAACAAAACAAAACAAAACAACAAAACAAACAAAACAAAGCAAAACAACAAACAAAAACAAACAAACAAACATTCAAAAAAAAAACGAAAAAGACTAAATTAGGTCGTTACTTTGACGATGGTTATCTCAATAACATATGTCTCCGCAGTGCAGGTAAAAAAAATTGAACATTTTGAAAACATCTACAAAACGTTATATGAATCTAACACCGTTGAAAAGGCAAGATCAAGAAATCTCAGACACCCAAGGGTAAGATTTCAATACTTCTCTGACGAGGCTTGCCCAGTCAGAGAACCATTGAAATCTTACCCGAGGGTGTCTGAGATTTCTAAATCTTGCATTTTCAACGATGTTTGATTTATTTTCTCACTTTTGTAACCACAAACTACGATTTATTCACCACCATGTCGTTCATGTCAGCCGTCGTTCCTAAGCGACGTCAGTGACGTCAGAATACGTTGCTTGGTAAATTCTGTCTTGATACTGCAACAATGTATATACCTGTTGACATTTTACACCCAAAAAGTCTTAAGAGAGGACCAAACACTTGGTAAATTTTAAATGATTGACATGGTATTTTAATAGTAGTCCTCTGTTACTAAATAATTTTGCTAAATAAGTTCGGTTCTATTTTGACAAGACAAAGAAAAAAAAAGAAAAAAAAAAAAATAGAATATTACTGCTCAAAAACCGTAGGTTCACTATTGGAAAGTCGAAATCATCACGCAAGTCGCAAAGTTTTGTTTTCAGACGTCCAGAGTTGTCAATGTAGAGGTATAGGTCCTTGTGTAATGCTGATGATGTTGTATCAGTGGTCTCTTTAATTTCGAGTTCATTTCGGTATATAAGATGAAGGTTATCCTTAAATTGAGGATTGTTCAATGTTAGACAACATCTATATAACAGAAACTGAAATTAAAGGATTTGGCTAGCTTATTGTCCTTTTTCTGAACTGGCTCTTGTATGAACCTGGCTTCATACGAATAAAGAAACAAATCTGCTAAATGTGGCGCACAATTAGTCCCCATAGGTATCCCTTTTGTCTGCTGTTGTGATGTTTAACAAAATAGGTCCCATTTTTACCTATCACTAAATATGAATATCATCTTTCACCCTTTTTAGTACAGAAAGACTGGTGTATAAAATCGCGGAGTACTGACTTTAGCTTATCGTGTGGAAGAGTAGTATAGAGAGTAGAGAAATCAAATGTTTTGACACTGTTGCAGTGGTTGAGTTCAGTTGAAGATAGATATTCTGATAAGTCTTTTGAGTTTTTGAGAATCCACATCTGATTCACTCCACTTGATGAGTATACTTTTTCACTATATATCTTGAGGCCATTTTTGACTGCAGCAAGTAATTTTGTAAGGGCATTTATGTAATTTAGGTACCCAGTAGATACAAGGCAGGTTGTTGTTCTCTTCACTCAAACTGATGCCAAAGGGAGAACATACTGATATGTGATTGCTTAGTATGTCCTCCCTTGGTAAGGTGGAGAATTTGTATGTGGGGTTGCCAAATGAATTGTCAATGCCTATCTCCTTCATTAAGCAGTCAATGTAGTGTCTTTTGCAGATAAATGTGACGTTGTTTTGGGCCTTATCAGCTGGTACGATGACATAATTGTCACGGAGGAAGGACAATGTTTCTTTCTAACTCGAGATCATCGAATATGCTTTTTGAATTGGGGCTCATTGTTATCTTTAGGCGCCCCATTCGAGCTACAATCAATGACTTTATGGACCTGATCCAGTCGGACAGTGTTTCAACCTTTTCCCCCTCTCTCTTAGCCCATTGTTTGGCGTATTCCTCAACTGCGTCCATCAGTATTTTAAAGTTATGTTTCCTATTGATGGGTTGGGGTTCACGATATTTTGGACCTTTTGTGAAGAGATCACGTAGTTTCTTATTGCTTACGATGTTGAGGTCCCCTGTAATAACGTGACCAGCAGGAGCGTACATAAATGGGGAAGAGAGACCAGAACAATCAGGCAGTTTTGATTTGAAGTGATCAATTTGGACATCCCGCAATACCCGTTTTTGATTGAAGATGTTAGTTGCAATTGGTTTTGTATATGTATAAGATATCAGAGGAACTGTTTGGTCTTTAAAGTATTGTGGTATCTTGGCGGTAACATGTTTATTATGAAGAATATTTCCAAGATTGATGGCATCTTAGCCTTTGTTTGTATATTTGAGTTTTAAGAATGAACGACGTTCTTGTTTATAAGAAGATGTGCTAACAGGTTTAAATAGTCTGTGATGACCAATATCTAGGACAATTGCAGTAAATTTGTATTCATGTGACGATGGATCTGTCACGGAAGAGTTTAAACAGATTTTATAAAATGAATGTAATTTTGAATGGGGTAAAGAGTATAGCTTTGTGCGTATGTGATGAATACCTAGGGGGGCATTCATGTATGGTAGAAGAGCAGTAATTGAAATGCCATGCAGATTTGGGGCAGTGTAATGTCGATACCCATGACTGCGATCACGGCGTTGGCTTCCATTCAAGATATTCATCAAATTGACAGAGCTACCTCCCGGACTTGACAAATTACCATTATCATTGCAACCATAGGGTATTGCGGTTCTAAGCTCTCTAATCCAGTTTTCTTCTCGTTGTAAACGGTATTGTGTACTTAAAGTTGGATTGTTTGTGTGGTGTTATATTTTCTCAAGCATTCTTACCTTCATGTTGACGATGGAGTGATCTGGTTGATTGAAGTATGTGTAGACATGACGAGTCTTGTTGTCTTTGACTTCGTAGCGATGTCCACACATTCTTTTATTCAATCTATCCTTGGTTTCTCCAATATATATCAAACCACACAGAGTACACTTTATACCATAAACTAAGTTTCGCGATGCGCAATTCAGGTCATCATATATTCTGACAGTTTTACTAGTCAAATTGGTGGGAAAAAATGGATCTGTCAACAGCATGTCACAGGTTTTACAAGTTTTGATACGCCATTTAGAAATGGAACCAAAAGAACTGGAATCATCAAAAGATAAAATATCAGACAATTTAACATTACATGGCCTAATATGTGGATTGCATTCATCATGTCTGCTAGAACCGGATAGACTTGAAAAAGACGCCTCGGATGTTGTCTCTATCGAGGAAGAACTATAGACACCTGATGTATCTGATGAATCCGTGTCTGTGAACTTATTAGTTTGGGACCTTGGTAACCCGGGCGACGTCCCAGTCGGTATTTGCTTCGTTTTCTTTTGTTTCATGACAACGGAGTGTAGTGACTGGACGGCATTTATTGGCATTTTTTTCATAGAGCAAAACAAATTATATCAAAGACGGGCTGTGTGATATTTCCCAGTGGTAACACGTAAAATCGCAACACCATTAACCCCTACATCGGGCTATTTGTGTTGTGAATCAAGTACTATAGGGAGCTTCAACAAAGGAAAATTTGCAGTGTTTTTTTTTTTTTTTTTTTTTTTTTTTTGCTTTTNTTTTGTTGTGTTTGTTTGTTTGGTTTTTTTTTGCTAATTTGGGACGACCTACATCCTACACCCGGGAAATTCCATGTGAGGCGGCTGTGTTAATACTATACATGGACGGGGCGCCCAAAGCCAGATAGAACAAAAATACATCGTGACCGAGGCCTTCAAGGTCACATGTTAGATTAAAAAAAATGTTTCCAGTTTTGGTAAATTTTCTGAACTCTCAAAGACGATCAATTTTTTGGGGAATTCTTAATAGCAACCATGCTTTTTGAATGCATTTTAGTCAAACCAAATATTTTCAATGGTAAGGTTTAAAAAAAAAACTGATTTCTATTTGGCAAATTTCCTGAAACTCTATAATACATGCAATTTTTAGTAATTCTTGTTAGCAACCCTGCTTTTTGTATGAATTTTAGTCAAACAAATATATCCAATGATTAGATTTCAAACATTTTTATTCCAATTTTGCTTAATCACCTGAAACCAACAAACACAAGCAATTTTTAAAGAATTCTTGTTAGAAACCATGCTTTTTGGATGACTTTCAGTCGAAACAATCACTTTCAATTGTAAGATTTCGAAAGATTGTTAATTTTGATAAATGTCCTGAAACTTTAAGCCCGGTTATTTGTTGAAATTCTACTGAGCAACCTCATCTTTATATAGGCAGTTATAACGACAGTGGAGTGAGCAGACGAGACACTAGATTCCGCTGAACCTTTACGATTTTTTTAAAAGTTACAAATGTAATAGATTATGTGATTTGTAGCCAGACCCATTGCATCATTAAGGGCAAATCTTTTTGTTTTCACATATATGTTTTGTACATTTAATGTTTTCGCGTACCCGCTTGAAGGTTGGGGTATATAATTTTACCTCTGTCCGTGATTTTGTCATTCAGCATGAAAAAGATTCCTATTTCGATATTTTTGATAATGAGTACCTTTTTGATTATGGCTTTCGATATTATTTGATTCTAATGCTGCTGACGAGAGGTTACACCTTGAAACACGTGTACAGCACAACGAACTTTACTGTTTATTGTTCAACTTTGATATTTTTGTATTTTAAAGACTTTTTACAAAGACCGCTTCAAATATTACATGCTAGTTAATCCTAATGAGTTACATTAAAAATTTAGGTTTGATGCAGATTCATTTATTTTTGCAGAAGATAATGCCCTTCTGTATGTATTTTTTTCTTTAAAGAAACGTTTATTGTTACCCGTTTGCTTTGAAAACTGAATCAGATTTTGAGTTGATAGTGATTTATTGAGTTAAATTCGACGAGCCATAGATCTTTTAGATTGATTCATTTGTTCTGTGAGTTCTTGCCGTTTGTGCTTTGAATTTTCGTGACAGCAATTTTGCTAGTTTTGCTATCACTGCTAGAGATATTGACCTGCAATTTGATCTGTGAGTTGACATGGACATCTTATAGCTCAGTTTCAATTTGTTAAAAAATTCTTCGATTTTTTTGTCATTGCCATGGGGGACATATCTAGTGTATTTTATATTTTGTTACAGCCTGTTGCATTTTAGTACGACCCGGCTATAAAGTTTGTGGGCAGATAGTTTTACACTAGTCAACAAATCCACAACAAATAGTTTTATAAGAGTTATTGCCAATAAAACAAAAATAGGTCAATCAACTTTTCAATTCTTTTGTCCTCGTTTAGTTTAGCTCAACTCCTGTGAAACCAAATGACGAATTATAATTTTATTAGGAGGATTGTTGAACATGATGTGCAAATGTCCATACCGATCATACTTATTTACAGTGCTTCTAAAGTTATGAGACTCGGACAAAATTCAGCTAAAATAACAAAATATCATCTTGATGGCACTATTCCTCAAAAATGACTTTCATGTCGCTTTCACTGTTTTTTTTTTTAAAGTTTAAAGTTCACACTATGAGAGCTTTAGAGTTTAAAAGTGTTTTGATGTTCGCGTGTTTTGTTGAAGTGTCGTGTCTTCACTCTTCCGTCCTCTGGTGTTCTCATTTTGCCTTGTCTCTGGACTTTGATTTATGCAATTTACTTTGTTCCCTTCAGAATTCTACTGCCGTTGTGTTATATGTAAATGATGGGAATATGTGCACACTTTACCACCGTATTTATGGAACAATTCCTGTAAGAGTAATATGACTTCATTACAGCTAAACTACTACAACATATCGTTTTCAAAGCGGCACTTCTCTGAAAATACCGAAGCAAAAAGTAGAAAAGGAACATCTACTATTTAAAATCCAAATACTCAAATAGAGACAATATGAAAAAAAGATGAAACAAATAAATAACAAAGCCTCAAACTAAAGCACTAGCAATGCGAAACCACACAAAGTCTGCACGAATCATCAGATGCTCCAGAAAAGGAAGCATTATTAGCTGCAAGCGTGGTACCCGCCACACAACCAGCTTAACAAAAGTGGTGAAAGATCTGTGTGGTGACTGATGAGTAAATGTCGTAATCAAACCCTTAGACAAATCCAATATAAATAATAATTACGTGTAAATTTCTGATTATCTAACAGCATTAAGTTAAACGTTTGACAAGAATCTATTTATCTCTAGGCATAGACAATGACAAGGACAAATTTTTATGACAAACGTCACTGAGAAATCACAAGAAGAAATAACAGGGTGATATTTCAGACAACATGGAAATCAAAAGCACTGAATGTGAACTAGAGTATTTTCAGGTGTTCCGGAAGGGTTATTTTTTGTAGAAGTTCTTTAAAGCTATGTAAAGCTATGTAAACATGCAATCTATTCCTATTTATTTTTTACAATGTTTTTATCAATGTGGAGAGGTGATTATGTACGCGGAATAATTTTATTTTAAGAGTTTTATAATACAAGATTACCCGAAAATGTAGGCAGATAGGGTAAAAACTGCATGTGAGCATGCTTACTAACATTCTTTCATAATTTATGCTTATATTGCAATTATATATCTATCAAATTTAATTGAAATGTATAAGAATAATCTTTTTTCTTCAGCAGCGAATCAGAAAAAGCGTTGGGTTTTGATACAAATAAAAATTATACTGTACCTACAAGATCTAGACGAGGTGAGGTTTTATGTTTCATACATCAAAAGATAATTGTGTATTGAGTTTTAGATGTCTTTGTGAAATTAGAACGATTAAGGGCCTGCATCCAGATGCTGGTGCCCTATAGTTTTCACTTGGTCTGATGATGCTTGTATTCTTTAGGATATTCTGTTTGATGTTGAAAGACTATTTAGTTAGTGCTAGAATTCTTTTACTGATTACTGACGTAATATTTTGGAATGTAGGTCTACAACTGTAATAGAAAAGAATTTATATATAATTATATAAAGGAATTTTTAAATGTAAATCAAGAACAATGGATATTGTGTTGTTTTGTATATTTTACCCCACGCAATGTAGTTGCGGAGGGTATATAGTTTTTGGCTGGTCCGTCAGTTAGTCAGTCCGTCAATCCGTCTGTCATCACTATAGGGTACATCATTTGTCCAGATAACTCGTCCTGGAGTTTTTAAGTAAGAATGCACAGATTTTGATTCTCAATATATTTTTGAACAAAAATACATACTGTTGAACTTAGTCATTTTTATGCAAGATATTGCTGAAAGGGTACCCCATTTGTCCTGATAACTCCTCCTACAGTTTTTAAGGTAGAAAGTTTTTGTATCGCAGGTTTATTGTGTATATATCAAAAATGTAATGCTGCATGGAGTTTGATTTTCAATATTTTTTTTTAAAAATTCACATTATTGAACTAAGTCATTTTTATGCAAGAAATTGCTTAAATGGTACCCCATTTGTCCGGATAACTCCGCCTACAGTTTTTAAGGTAGGACGTTTTTGTTTTGTATGTTGATTGTGCATATATTATTGCAATACACATAGAATAATACCCCAGTATTGTTAGGTGATGAACCAAAAATTCTCCTTTGTTGAAAGATGAACTGAAGCTTTACAACTAAACAATACCTATTGTAGAAGTGTGAATCTGCTTTAGGGCATTCTATTGTCAATCGACTCTTGATTAAATTACATATGGAAAAAATTTCCTTCCTTGGTCAAGAATTTTGTTGCAACTTATTTTAATATCATTTAATGATTGCTCAATAATGACTTAATGATGAAATATAAAAGACTTGACCATTAGGGAAATAATTTCACCATTAAGTCATTATTTAGCAATCATTAAATGACAAAACATTAAGTTGCAACAAAATTCTTGACCAAGGAAGGAAATTTTTTCCATAGGTAATTTAATCAAGAGTCGATTGACAATAGAATGCCCTAAAGCAGATTCACACTTCTACAATAGGTATTGTTTAACTGTAAAGCTTCAGTTCATCTTTCAACAAAGGAGAATTTTTGGTTCATCACCTAACAATACTGGGGTATTATTCTATGTGTATCGCAATAAAATGTGCATGCTGTATGGATTTGGATTTCCAATAATGGTTTTTACAAAAATAGACATTCTTGAACTTAA
>MJUU01072146.1:2270-22481 GCA_002080025.1 Modiolus philippinarum
ATATGTGTACCATAGATTGGACACAACAGTACACCTGACGGTGATTTAATTACGATAATCATATTCATTTTTTTATTATTTAGTTTTCATTGAAGTATATTAGATAGGTGCAGCAGAAAATTGTATATTTTCGTGTTTGTTGGAAGATGAAACATGGAATTTCTACACGGGCGTCTACACGAATGAACCCTGCACCCCGAAATCATGAAAAAAAAATGTAACAAGATTAAAAAGTCAATCATTAGCAGATGACCCAACAGGTAAAGAAAGTGTAATAAGGCCAGTTAACAGAATGGTACATAAATATAGGTAAACGCTATTCTAAATATCAAACAGTGTATCGCCTTCGTTTTTACAATTACTGTCACAGTAGACTGGCGCGAAAATATTGTACTGTCTAGCCCGTTATCATTGCGTGATATAGAAACTGAAACCAACAACGATTTAAAAGAATGTTAAGAATAAGCAAAAATATATTAAGTCATAAGTCGAACTGCAATTTTTTTTTGAAACTGAAATAATGAACTTTTGTCATATCGTTAGTGATCGTTGTTGACATACGCATTATAGCGGTACTCGTTTATAACTTGATGTCAGTACACAGAGCGCCCCCTGCACAATGTCACGTGACCCTCCATGACTAGACATTTTGTGAATAAAATACGTTTTTTTTTGCAACAATGAATTAAAAATACAAAAAACGAAATATGTCATGTGTGCCAGAACTATATAAGGAATTAATATTCACTTTTCCATAATTTTGCGGACTTTCACTTTAATCCGTTGTAAAAATTGGTAATAACACGCGTGTGCAAGACTTCCCTGTAATTTTAATTAAAACTGTACAAAAATGTCAACAAAACATTTTTTATTGAATATTGATAAATTGTCATGGATATTAATTGTAATATCAGGTTAGCACAATTACTAAATGACGATGCATCAGTAAAAACAATAATTTTACCACTTTGACTAAAATTACGAGGAGTTCCGAACGGATTCTAGTGTTGCGTCATTGGAGTTAGTTAACATGCGTGATGTTAACGATTTCGAGTAGTTGCTAATCTTTGTATGTCTTTAGATATTGATAGGCATTTAATTCAATTAAAATCAAATAAAAACCTAACTGTGTATTATCTAGTACATGTGCAGGTTTGACCCCCCCCCAAATTTTCCATATTGCTAAGAAACGGAAATGGCTAATGGTGATCCTGAGAGCTTACCACAAGACGAATCCAAAGAAACGAACCCTAAAAAATGAAATAAAAATTCATAAACATAAACGCATCTTTTTGTTTTGTTTTTTGTTTGTTTGGAAATGATCCTTTTTCAAAATTGTACAGGTATGTGAACAATCGAGTATCCTTGGATATGGGTTTACCCATATCTTATCTTGTTTATATCATTTCTTGTTTCTGTAACTTTTAAAAGTCAAGCAGTATCTTAGTGCGTTTACGCTGCCCAATTTCCCATATTTAACGTTATTGTGTGTCATATGATTGGTTTCTGAATGTTATATCTGATACTTTGATTTGATGTAATAGACATATTATGCTTGTGAAAGTCTGTTTATCAGAATGATTGCCGATTTAATCATGATTTGATCTCTACTACTGGTCAACCATGGATAACAAAATACCAAAGTTGCTGTGAATTTACTATGGAATATAATTGTTGAATGAACAAGCAGTAAAGGGATAGAAATATGTATGTAGAGCAGGGAGGAAGAGCTGAGAAAAATATAATGAAAGGATTTACAAACTGTGTGCATTAAAAGTGAAACAACCATTGTATAGATAACCAGATTCAAATATAAGCAAAGAAGTTTTGATATGTAAATTGATGACAATAGACAATCTCGTCAAGAGGATAGTATTTAACAAAATTGTACAGGGGATGTCAAAATGAATTAAAAATTTTACGTGAATCAGAAGAAAAAAAAAAGACGAAAATTAAAGTGAAGAAACCTGTCTTGAATTAATAAGAACCAGAAAACAATATACATCAGGAAACAACGTAATAATAAACAGAATTTCAATGGGCATGAGACTGAACTCGTAGGAAACAACAGAATATACTTGCTTCATTTTAATTATATACACACGTATATTGGTTGTTGTGGAACTTAAAAGTTGCAGTGCTACATAAAACTAGGATCTTTAAAAGTGCTAAGAGTTGGAATCTCTTAAAATTATAGATAAAACAGAGGCTATACATATTTTTCATTTGGATTTTCTGAAGATGATTTATCCTGCTAAATTAGTGCACTGATGGACTAGTGGTACCGTGTTATGCAACAACAACAAAAAAAGATAATAATAAATAAATAAATTAAAAAAAAAAATAAAAAAAAAATCAAAAATATAAATAAGAACATGGCATTTCATATTTAACAGTCAAAAGCTGTTACCTAAACAAAACATGAAGATCGAGCAATGTTATATTTTTTAGTATTAGAAAGAGACAGAACGAAGCATATTTACAGGACAAAATTATTTTGACAACAAGACGAGAGTAATTGAAGAAAAATCTGAAGAAATTAAAGTACTAACGTGACGAGCTGTTTAAAATGCCCTAATGTTGTTGAGGACTGAGTAACATTTTTGATGGCAGTGGCAAAAAGACTCGGTGGAACTATTAAAACAGCAACTTTAAGTTGTAATTGTTCATAGTTTGAAAATTCTTGATGATGACCATATAGGTAATCTAATGTATGCTTGCCATCTATGGAATTTCCCGTAAACAACTGTTCGCTTAACACTTATTTCAGATATGAACTGAAGTGCGGTGAAAAGAACGTGCACATCTATTGTTTGTCTTCATTATACATGGATGAAATCTGCAGTTTATATATTTCTTCTTTGTGTTTAAAATTACGAGGACAAAATCTTTTTTAAACAGGGTGAAGTGTTGTAAATCTTCTTATGTCATGTAATACTTTTCTTTCCACATCAAACACACTCTGACAATGCTTTATTTTCCCAATTCACTATGTTGCATATTTCTTGCATTTATACAACTTTTACGATTAGATTTTTGATCTCGGACATCTCAGCCTCATGCACAACGATGAAACATAGTTTGTCAAAATGCACAATTATGCTATAAATCTGTTATGCTAAAAATATTATTATCAATAAGTAAGTCTAAATAACTGCTGGTGGCCACTTTCGGTCAGCCTCTTACCTAGATTTTCGGTACTAAAGAGAAGTCGACACGTGTATTTTAGAATTCATTATATTTATTTTGAAACCAAGCAGTTGTTCACTATTGCAATGCTGTGTCCTAAATTGGTTCCATGGCCTTATTTTTCTGTCCCTTTTGACATTTATTCACGCGTTACAACCTTTTAAAGTTTTTTATATATATTTTGGCGTCGATCACAAATAAAGAGATATTTTTGTTGAAATACGCAAACTGTGCACCCTCTGTGGTATTATAGATTATTGTGACGTCATTTCATTGTTCCTGATTGTTACGTTTGTTACTTTGAAGTGTATGGATGTAAAAGGCGTGAGGTGGCCTGCATCTTTTAGCGCTTTCAAATTGAATAATGTTTTTGTAATTGTACTGTTTGCGACAGCTCAAACATGGACTTCAACTCTAGTCCATTCTATTACACTAGTAATTGCAGAATCCCAACATGGTAAATTTTTATATATCGTATACTAAGTAATTGTTTACAAACATTTCTGATGATTTTAAAAATATAGACTGATTTAAATGCTGATACCTAAACATGAAAATCAGGTAACATGGTAAATCTTAGATTTGAAAGACTGAAGCATATCTAAAGGAGAGATCCCAACCTTATTAAAAACAGATCTACCAATTGTTCCCTACAGTCACTGCATGGAAGATCTAACAACACCCCATTTTACTTTCTGTGTCGATAATTCATTCGAAATCCTCGGCTTTTGTCATAAAGCTTAATGTCTTCAAAATCATGAAGACTGGATTCTGATTGGTCGATGTCAAAGCTCATAGAACTGAAAATAAAATGGATGTTGTTATATCTACCATGCGGTGACTGTAAAGAACAATTGATTGATCGAATTTTAATTAGATTGGAGAAATCCATTTTTGTGATTAAATAAGTGTATTTCAAGAAATATCTGAGCATTGAACAAAAGATAGAAGTCAAAGTATTAACGCTTCGAACTGTATAAAAACATCAAATGGTGGAGAAGATTGAGTAACGTGTATGACTTTAGTGGCGGATCAACTCAGTGGAGCTATGAAAACACCAGGTTTAAGTGGTAAAATTGGTTATTCTGCAAAGTTTAAAAAATCATGACAACCATAAACTTTCTGGAGGGAAGTTTTCAGCTATGGCTATTCATTAACCGTGAACCCATTTCTGACTAGAATGAGGGTATAAATAACAAAATAACGAACAGAATTGTCAAAAGCCAAAGTCCATGAGGGAAAAATGACAAAACAGTTGGAAACAACCGGAAAATCACAACAATAAAAAATGAAGTAGGACAGCATAGAAATGTGGCACATATTTCCATAAGCAGGCGAGTCTGAAATGTGTATTTCGAAAGCATTTGGTGGAACCTATCTATGGACCGTTATGTAATTCGAATCTGATACGAAAAAGATCTCACCTTCCAGTACTGTCTTGAAGTGAACAGCTGTGTCTGTGTATCTCGAGAATTTTGTAAATTTTTGTTAATTGTACTATTTAACAGAATACTATAAAGTAGCAGAAGTGTCTAACATTTTGAACGGAACACCAGAATTGTACTTGTCTGGTAAATCTGAACTATGCATCATTGAAAGTTCTTTCAGAATGTTTTGATTGAATAACATTTTCTTTCATTTTAGAAGTAGAAAATTAAGAGTTTTCATTTCACCAGGAACTTCTAGCATGTTTTTTTTTGTTCATTATTCAACATTATTGTATTAATGTCGCAAAAATATGTTGTTCCGGAATATATAGGAAATTGAAATATTTATATATGTAAATTTTACACCATGGTTGTTTAAGTTTTGAATGTTATGTATGTGATTTTAATATTTTGGTGGATGTCTTGTGTTTTTTTCATCGGATTTTAGATCTGGACACGTCACAGGACTTCGATTTTATGGTATGGCACAGTCGTCGGCGTTTGTGGACAGCATAACTTTGGTTCTAGTGGACGGATTGTTATTAAATTTTAGTATAATGTTTCTGGTCACATTCTTGAGTACAGATTTTTTGGGGGTTTGTGGCCCTGACCGTATGAGAAAAAGTGGTCGAAGGGTTAAATTGGGTATTTTCGTGTCTGTTGACGGCATAATTGTAGTGTATTAGTCAACGGATCATTTTCAAATTCAGTGTGATGTTACCTGCCACATTCTAAAGAACCTTTTGTTTAGGTCATGGCCAAACCCGTTTAAAAACGGCAAAAAAGGAGGTTAAATTAGATGTCTTCACATATTTGACTGTAGAATTATTATATATCGGATTTTGATGGGGTTTCTTACAGTGTACCCCTGAGGAAATTTCAAATCATTGATTTGCTAACGGATACCACTTGACATGAACCGTTCATGAGATAAATGGGCCCAAAAGGGGCAAATTTCCAAAATGTTTATTTTTTTGATTTCTAGTCCGATTTTGATTCAGTTTTTTTTTACAATGGATTCCTTATAAAAAAATTAACATTGCGCTGCACCATCAGATTTTCGGTAACTTGTTCGCTTTCCGAGCTATCAGGGACCAAAACGGGGCAAAAATGCAAACGTGCAGATTGCCTAAAATTTTCATTTTTATCTGATTTCAATTAATGTTTTGAATATTTAGTCCGCTTTTTATGCAATTGTTTATTTTCTTTACAATGGATTCATGAACGATGAACTTGCGCTGCATCATTTGATTTTCTTTAATTTGTTTCCTTTTGCGAGCTATGAGGGGCCAAACGGGACCAAAATTGCCTAAATTTTCATTTTTTATATCTGATTTCAATGGAATTTTCTATGGAGTCCTGTCATTGTAAACTTTCAGTGTTAAACGGTTTTGTTGTAATTCTGAGCTTTCGGAGCTATGAGGGGTCAGAGGGGTCAGAATTGCAATTTCTAGAAATATGTGAAATCTTTATTTTTCATCAGATTTTGATGGGATTTTTTTCTTTCGATTCCTCACATTGTAAGCTTTCAGTATTCTTGCAATAGTTTTGCGTAGCTCTTACGGTTTCCAAGCTATAAGGGGTCAAAATGACCTAATTGCAATATTTAAAATATGTGAAATCTTTATTTTGCATTGGATTTCTATTCCATCTTTTTTTACTTCTCTTGATGTAACTTTTATTAGTTTGTAATCAACAGATTTTGCTTAGCTCTTACTATTTCTTATCAATAAGGGATTAGAAGGTCTTATTCTCATTTTCACTAATTTGTGTCTAGGTAATGTGTCAAGGTCCTTATTTTGTACGCCAAATTACTGTGTCCAGGTTCATTTTAATTTACGCTTGTTCAAATTCCAGTGGTCCGCATACTGCTGTCCTATCATGCTGCGCTCGACATTTTAATTTACTACATGTATCAGAATATCAGACTATGAGAATTAAACAACTGTTGGAAACATTCTTTCAACGACAAAAATTCTGAAAATTTATTAGTTTTTTTCTGGTCTGACAGAAACATGATTATCATGGGAAAAAACGCAATTTTTGGTATTATCAATTTATTTGATTAAATTTATGAATTCAAAGGATAAAAATACTAAAACCCCTATTTTGATCAATTAAAGTCGAATATCCGTAATGATTTACCTTTTTTATTGTGGCGGAATATACATACATGTATTTTAATGACTTCGTGACCACAGTTTACAAATATATATGTCACAATTTAAAGGTTTAAAGGAGAAGAAGAACGCATGACTAGCCTTTCGAAAGGTTATCCACTGAAATATAGACTTAACTACAGGACGTAACACGTAAATAAATAACACCCATTTGTAATTTACATCTGGGGATTTAAAAATAAGTGGAACAGTTTAAAGAAAAATCAACATGGTCGAAACTATCGGATATTTTTGTTTTTATCTATTTGGAATATGTCTTTCAGGTAATTGATATCAATTTTACTAATTTATTGATACTAATTATCTATATCTCATTATAAGTAATTATAAAACAATTCAGAACAAATATGGGTTTGATATCAAGTGTCAAGTTACGTTCTCCATTTTTATTTAGTCATATATAACAAGTGTATAAAACGAATAATCTCTGGGTCAGGTTAATAATTTGGAATTTCAATTTCAGAAAACATATTATGATTTGAATTTTAATGGGAAAGGGTGTAAAAAATACGGGTACACAATATACAACGAGGAAGTGTATGCTTTAGCACTTATTGATTAATCAGTTAATTGAATAGGAGTGATATTTTCTGCAACATTATTATTACAACTTATAAAGTTACGAAGAGCATTTCCCTTGTCTGTTATTGCACTTTTAAAATAATGTTGGACCTAAGTCGGTTGAAGTAGGTAATATCTTTTAAGTCCGTCTATTTCTTTTTTTCAAGGTCTCAGTTATAAAATCATGCATATAATGAGGTATAATTTCTTTTACTTTTTATCAAATTCTCGGTCACCGCCTTCAACTTGAAATGTGTATTATTACATAAAATGTAGATGATGTCCAGAAAAAGGGAAGATTTAAGGAAGTTGCATTTTCTCTTTTCACAAATTGTATTGAATCATTTATATATACAAAAGGTATATTAACAGTTCAGATTATCACTGAAAATGTTCCTAATACATTGAAGAGTTGAAACAAAAGCATATTCGCTTTCATACGGCTTAAGTTTTAGTTCACAGAACAAACATTGAACCGCCATTACAATTACAAATAGTTTGTATTTTTTGTCAATACAATTATAGTATGTTATATTTATAATGTTTTTATCGATTGGCTGGTTATTTGTTCTATTATTTAAAGGAGTTTCTGAAATATTTATTTCGTAATTAAAAACACAGGAAAATCTGTAATGCATTAGTATTTAATAACAAATTCTTGTCGTTTTATCCTAGATATGTGTATTCGAGACCCATTTTAAGCAGTCCTATCCTCCTCCAGACTATGAGAAAGAATTTCATTTTCATCCAAACAGTGAATGTAAGAAAAAAATGAAAGGATATTGAGTGAACGTGCAGGTGACAAAATCGCACACGATACATAGAAAACTCCAGTTTATCAATGACAGGGCTTTTATTCCTGTCTATATTTTGATGTCGCCTGAGGGTCTTCAACCAGAGTTGAACAATATTCACTCCATCAAGCGAGATCAAGAAGGCCTCTAGCGTGCACTTAAGCGGTATTCTTAACGACAATGTTTAACAACATCGATCGGCGCTAAAATATGTCATTGAAGCAACACATGTCGGGAGCGGTCAGTGAGAAAAGAAAGTAAAACCGTTCAATGTCTGTCTACAAATATTTTCATTAAGTATCCCGACGAAAGACAAAAATTAGGACACAAACAACATCGACAGACAACACGGGGTACATCGAAATAGGTGTAAGCAAACCTTGCAGTGTAACTTAGGTTGAAAGGGCAAAAATAGTCGTGTGTACAGGATTATAACATTTTAGTAAAAACAATGAAAATATTGACCAGCCAAATTGAAAAAAATGAATGAATTAGTAAACGTTTGAGATTTCTCACGCAAATAACCTAATAACCTAGACAATAACAAATATATTAATGAATTTGGTAACATTTTCGAAATATCTTGTGCCTTAAAGCCACTAAAGCTTCAATAAAGAGGTACATGTTTGAAATTAAAAAAAAAAACAAATCTAAAGATATCCATTACTCAGGATAATCTGCTTCTTTAAGTATATTTTAGTTTTGAATTGATTAACTTTTTCATTGCTCACTGGACGTAAAACTCAGCAACTAAGCAATCAGAGTAACTCCCTCCTACAAAGCGCTCTCCTTAGCTGATTTTTGGTATTTAGATCCTTTTGGTATTTTTTTCTCTATCAGTTTTAAACACATTTCGAATAAAGGATTTCCAAATATTTTTTTATCTGGACTGAAGAGACAAAAGTTTTCGAAATGGCCATATACAGAAACTAAATTCAAAGTAACTTCGGTATTTTGTTATTTATTACCACTGGGCCGATGCCTCTGCTGGACGGCTATCAGTTCAAGGGGGTATTCACCAACCTAGTAGCCAGTACTTCGATGCTGGCCCGAAAACCGATTTTATTTGAAAATTTGCAATATCTGAAATTTACGTTTGAAATTAGAAGTATTTCCCTCTTGCATATCTCTGTCTTCAGCTGATTTTGGCCTTCAATTTAGATTATTTTGGTAATTTGTTCTCTTTCAGTTTTTACACACATTTCCAATTATGGATTTCTAAATATATTGATTTTATCTGCACTGTAGAGACAAATACTGTCGAAATGACCATATACAGAAACTAAATTAACAGTAACTTCGGTATTTTGTTATTAATTACCACTTGGTCGATGCCTCTGCTGGTGGAATATAAGACCCCGAGAGTTTCACCAATCCAGTACGAAGTGCTAGCCAGAATACCACTTTTATTTGGAAACTTCCAATATATAAATTTACGGAAAATGTGTTTAAAACTAAGGGGTATCTCCAACTTGCATAGTGATGTCCTTAGCTTATTGTAACTTTCTATTTAGATCTTTTTGTTGTCGAAATGCGCATATGCAGAAAATAAATTAACAGAAAGTTTGGTATTGAGTTATTTTTTTACCACTGGGTCGATGCCACTGCTGGTGGACTGTTAGTCCCCGAAGGTATTCACCAGCGCAGTGGTCAGTACTGACCCGAAAGCCGATTCTATTTGGAACCTTGCAATATCTAAATTTTTGTATGTTTATTTCAAAACTAAGGAGTATCTCCCTCATGCAAAGCTCTGTCCTCAGCTGATTTTGACTCTACATTTAGATCATTTTGGGTATATGTTTTCTGTCAGTTTTTGAGCATTTTTGAGTTTATGGTCTTCCAAACGTTAAGATTTTGACTGCACTGAAGAGACATAAGTTGTCGAAATGTGCATATGGAAAAAATAAATTAACAGTAAGTTCGGCATTGAGTTATTTGGTGATTTGTTCTCTAACAGCTTTTACACACATTTCGAATTATGGATTTCCAAATATTTTTTAGTTGATCTGAACTGAAGAGACATAAGTTTTCGAGATGGCCATATGCAGATTTTTCAAAGTAACTTTGGTATTTTGATATCAAATAAGTAACATCCTAGGTACTTCGATTAAATGAGTGACCACATTCAATCAAATTGGCTTGGAAATTATTTATATAATCGCAATGGATTTGTTTTTCAAATTTCAAATATGTATTATAAAAAGGATAGGAGTTAGGTTTGAGCAATCTAGGAGTTGTTGTGTTGTATTTGCAAGTGTTTCTTATTTTGCTGGGTTAATTTTTATGTTAATAGCCATACAGAGATATTTATCTTCACTTTTTGCATTAAGAAGTATCTAGCCTTTGTTTACTACCACACCTTGTGTATCCCGACACTACTTTTAATGGGCAATGATTAACAAGCTTTGTTTCCATGTAATTGACTGGTAGGCGGTTGATGTCTCGAATCTTTCTCAGGCCTTTCTGAATTTTCCGATGTTCACATACTATATGATATATGTTTTACTCACCTCATTATATCTATATTATTCAAATTTATTTAACGAACAGATTGCAATATTTTAATCTCTCACCGGAAAAGATAATTTGAAATTTTATTTGCTAAACATTTTAGTCTTTTTTAGATTTATGTAACAAATTTTGTATAAAAGTCTCGAAAATATTTATAACAAGATCAAATTCTTTATTGTCATATCATAAACAACATGTAAAACAAACATTATTTTAACACCATTTTGTCAAAATATCATATTAATAGACAATTTACTGTCAAATAACCAAGACGTATTAAGAACTTTTGTTTAAATGTGCAATGTATCAAAATATTTGGAAAATGTCTGAAGAGTCAAGACAAATCCCTTTTTAATGAATCATGAGGAAAATTGCAACTATCCTATTTGTTCAATTCTGCCGAAAGTTTAGACTGGAATTCTTTGCAAAGCATTTTCCTTAACTATTTTCTTTGTGACTTTCAAAATGGCTTATTAATTATTTTATATTGATAAATAAATATAGCATATGTTTTTATTTCTCCATGGTTGCACAATACTACTCTTTTCACTAAAGAGAATTTGACAATTTACGTTCTACATTATGCACTACCTAGGAACATTACTTAACCATACATAACCAGTTAAATACAATAAAATGTAAATGACTTCATACAAATACTAATAAAATGATTTTCAGATTTTATTAGTTTATCCTTGGCTTGGCACAAGTTTTATGTACCGCTATTTTTATCACTTGATTTTAGACCTGTTAAACATCCCCATAATACCAGACCAATACCTAAGTTAAACAATGATGCTGCCCCTTTTCATTTACTAGTACTCTGTTTGACGATTAATTAGTAGGTTCTTAGTAATTAACTAAAGGGGATTGGTTATTGATCGGGATAACTTTTTAAGGATCGAGACTGGGTGCGTCGACAGGGTGAGCATTTCCTGCTATGCATGCATTACCTGTTATGTGAGAAATGATACAAGTTGTTTGATATCTAGCAAGAAAATTCCACCAAAAATGGTGTTAGGGACTGTCAAGAACATCCAAACTTACAGTGAAGTATGAGTGTTTGCTAATTGTCAAAGGCCTCATTGTGACTCAAGAACAACAATTGAAGCTTTGTTCCATTCGTTGAACTTTGCCATGGATTTGTAGGGATGTTGTCTTATGAACATTTGTTCCATATCACTTTATTTGTTGTTAAGTCGTTGGTATTATACAGACAAGTCCGATAGTTTAAATCAAATGACTCAATGTTACATCTTGTCTTTTGCATTTTTTGATTCGCAAGTTGCTGTTTTAATGTATTGGTCAACTAACTGGTGATGGTTACCACAAACATTAATTTCAAGTGTTTCTCTTTATATCTTTAGTCGAGTAGTTTTCTTGTTAGTAAAAAACATCTGTATATTAAGAGGATTAATTTCTCAGCATGTCGTACCAGCGGACATACATATACACCGTATGCGGGATCAGAGGAGATGTGCGAAATTGACGGTAGGAAAGTTGAAACCAACACACTTGTCTTAAATTCTAGTTCTAAGTCGTCCATCTTTCTTAATTTCGAGGAACAGATTTAAATATGAAGACGATTCATTTTTTTCCTGTAGTATCTCTTATTTCCAGTTGACTTCGATATATAAGATGCAATCACTCATTCAAATATGGATAATGAAGTGAAAGAACATCTGCGATAAGTCAAAAGGTGGAATTAAAGAACTTAGCATCGGCGTTTTCTTCTTATCTTTTTATAGACAGATTTATATAAATTCGTCTTTATAAGCGTAAAAAAAAAGATCGGCAAGCAAGGGTGCATAATTGGTTAACATTGGAATACCGATTTTCTGATGAAATATCAACCCACCTTACTCTACAAATTCTTGATTTAAGATTTTTTTTTGCTTCGGTATTCATTTGGAAATTATTTGCTGTGTATTCATTTATTTTCTTGGATATCAATTTTTTGGTTTAAAGAGCATTTAATGTGTCGAGGATACTTGAATCTGATTTTTCGTCGATTTCTTCAATTTATAAAATGTATGTCTTTCCTTGGATACTTAAATTCGTGGTGTGACAATGCCCACGAAAACCACGAAAATTGGTATACCACGAATACTAATGAATCCACAGTATATATCAAAAAGTCCAGCATATTGTTGAAGATATCCTCATTATATTTGTTTGTTGGTATCATTATGGTTTTTGACAAAGTAAGATTTTTTATTATCGGTACTCAAGACGAGATATTTTTTTATTTGTTGATGTAATCAAGCTTTGAGTAGAATATTAACTAGAGGTAAAATCAAACCAAGTTAAAACATATCAAATAGCTGACAGAGAACAAATTACTAAAATGTTCTAAAAGTACCATAGGTGGCCAAATAAAAGTACCATAGGTGGCCAAATAAAAGTACCATAGGTGGCCAAATAAAAGTACCATAGGTGGCCAAATAATTCTGGTACAAAGCTGTGCATGAGGGAGACACTTCTCACTTTAGAAAATTTCAAAACGTGAGATATAGTTAATTTTCAAATGATTGGTTATCAGAAAATATATCTTTGGCCTTCTTGTTAGATATATTCAGCTAAGTTCTACAGACGTTACTTATTTGGCAACTGCTGCACTTTCAGGACAGTATTTCATTCAAAACCCCAAATAAAACATAATCATGCATCACGGTCACTAAATATTTATTAGTTATATGCATGGCTCCTTGATGCATTTTAATGTACAAATTGTATTATACGAATTGTAAACAGAACTAAAAATATTCAAACTAATGTTAGTTATTATATCAACAAAACAGCTGTAAAATAACACTCATATTTTTCGTTTTCCTGTTATTTATTGCTCTGTAGGAGGTATCCCATTTTCATATTTGTATTGCATTATTTTCCAACGTCATTTGCAGTGAAACTATTAACTAGTTTAAAGTTATTTATTGCTGTTTTGATTCTAAACCGTGCTTTCTTCCAAAACGTTTGACTTCATGGTTTTGCACAATTCAGAAAGTTAAGCAGTAACATTTAGCTCACAATTTTTTCAATGTCAGTGCAGCTACACTTACGTCTTTTTATAGTGACAAACAAACCGGAACAACATGTTTGGTAATATAATTACATTATTAGTTTGACAGTTTTAGAGTATAATATTTAGGTAAATAGTTTTATTGGTTATGTAAATATTTGTACACCAGATTACCATTTGTGTTTTCATGCACTATGTACTTTATATGAAAAATAAGTAATATGAAATCAAACATAACATTAAGAAAGACACCTTTACACGGAAAGTGAAATACTAGCAACGGTATTCGGACCGTCTGTTACCAGAAGTGGTAATTTAAAGAAATATTCTTACAAGTAACAACCGTATTAAACATCTTTATGAACATGTACTCTATAGGCTTTCGAAAATCTTTTGGTTTTAGGTCTTCCTAATGTTTTGAATTGATTCAACTGAAGAGCCATTCGTGGTAAAAATTGACTGCCGTAGAAACTAAACTTACAAGAACTTCGGTAGTTACTTATAAACTACTAAACAAAGAAACGTCCACTCACGTTTTTAATGGGATATAATTTAAAATAAAAGCATTGTTTTTTTCTGTTTTATTTATCGTAATCTTAAGTAATACTTGATTCTTATTTTACCCTTAAAGAGAACACTTCCGGTCAAAATTTAGAAAACTCCCGGTTGATAGAATCGAGACATAAATGAGCATGTGCAGAAAGTCGAAAGGATATTTTGTCCAACAAGAACAACATTGACACATTGAATGATTACAAACAATTTGCCATTTTAAAATAATCGATACTTCAAAAAATTTTGAAAACGAGGCTCTCACTGAACAAGATTTGGCATTTTTGACAACTTGAAGTATTTGTCGCAGTGTGACCTTAGATCAAAAGAAAAGAGATTTACCTATGTTTAGAAATCATGATGAATAAAAGGATATGGAGTAAATGCACATGAGACAAAGTCTTTACAAATAAATGGTAAAAAACAAGCAAAGGAACAACGCTTTTATTGCTGTTCTTCATCTTGAAGTCACCATGAGGCCTTCAACAATGAGCTTTGTTCATACCCAATAGTAAGTTCAAGACGGCCCTTCAATAACTCAGTTCAATAACTGAGTTATCCAAAATGCATCAAATACAAAAAATTGCGGAAAACGGATGAAGTTATGAAGTCAAAACTGGAAAACGTCAAAACTCCAGAATTCGACCTTGACATTACCTTTTTATGGAAATTTTTGTGTTTTTTGATAAGTTACCAATAATGTATTGATTTTATCATCAAATAATGAAAATTCAATTCTGATCACCGTTGACCCAATGTTGAACCCTGCAAAAATGTTTTGACCACTGTTTCGAAAAATGTCTCTCATCAACACCGACTAAAGATTGTCATAACAAATTTGCAAGAAACGAATAAAAATTGTTTTCTGCAATGCATAGAACAATAATTTTAGTTATATCACCCCTATAAGAAAATATATTAAGGATCATAGTAGGGAGACGTTTCTTTTGTTGATTAGTATATTTTACCATATCAAAAATTTTAACATTCATCTTTAAGGCCATTCCGACATGTCAGTTGTGTATATTTTTTTTTGGTTTTTGGTCTTCCAATATTTTAATTGATCTCTACTGAAGAAATATTAGTTGTGGAAATGGTCATCTCTAGAAACTAAAAGGATTTCTGTACTTATAATTTATTTACCACTGGGTCGATACATCTGCACCACTATAGCATTAACCAGTTCAGAATTCCAGTACTTCAGCGCTGAACTGAAATCTGATTGTATTTGGAAACTTGCAATGTTATTTTTTAAGGACATTTCGCAAAAATTAAGCAGAATCTCCCAGGTGCAAAGGTCAGACCTTAGCTAATTTTGGCTTTTAGTTTATTTTGTCATCCAAATGATTTAATTGATCTGCACTGAAATACAGTTGTTGTCGACTGGACATTTACAGCAACTTTTTTATTCACTTACCTTTGTCACATTCTTTCATGGCTTAGGAAAATCTAAAAAAAAAACAGTTTCCCACATTCATTTCTAGCTGTTATAAAAAAAGTCACAATACGATTTAAATTTCAATTTCTTATTTTTCAAAATTTTAACAAATTGTAAGAGTCATTTAAATCTAAATCTATTTTTAAACACGGAATTTTCTGCTTGTAGTTATGTAATAAGGCGCATCCCAATGTGCATGTAAGAGTTGTCAAATTAAAGGTTAATATATTTACATAGCTCCATTATTTTTTATAATCATTCTTCATTGTTGTATTTGTATTTCTCTTGAAAAGACGTTCCACAATGTGATAGTATTGGCTTTTATATGTGGATTATTGTTTAAGGACCTTTTCGATTTTCTCATTACGGAAGCGTATTAGGGATATGAGAAAAAATGTTTACAAAGTTAAAATTTCGACCATTAAAAACTTAAAATCTCTACTTAAAACTCAAAGTTTCGACTTTAAACTCAAAATATTGTCTTCTCTTATAACTCAAAATTTTGATTTTTTTTCAAACTAAAAATTCCGACTGCTTTAAACATGAGATTTCGACTTTTTCAACCTAAAAATTTCGACATTTTAAATTATTTCAAATTATTTGGTTTAATCTGCACTGATGAGACATAAGTTGTCGAAATGCGCATATGCAGAAAATAAATTAACAGTAATTTCGGTATTTTCTTATTTAAAACTCGACTGTTGTAGACTCAATATTTCGACATAAAAAAACCTCATATTTATGACTTTAAAGTCGAAATTCTGACTTCAAAGTCCAAAGTTTGATTTTAAAGTCGACAGTTTTCATTTATGAAAATCAAAACTTTAAATTTGAAAAAGTAAAATTTCGGGTTTTTAAAAATCGAAATTTCAAATTTTCAAAAGTCAATATTTTGAATTTAAAGTAAAAAATTTCGAGATGGGAGGTCGAAATTTTAGTTTGATAACGTCAAAATTTTGAGGTGAAAGTTAACTTTCGAGTTTGAAAAGTCGAAATTTTAAGTCGAAAAGTTGAAATTTTGAGATTTCAAAAGTGGAAAATTTTGATATTTTTTTTCAAATGTCCCTATACGCCTCCGTATAATTGCAATATTTACCTATGTCTGTAGTAATATTTTTTTCAACGATCTCTATTTTAATGAAAAAAATCTTTGATTTCCAGTGTGTTCAGTAACAGCAAGTCACAGACGTCACAGTTACCGAATGTCAAATTACTACTACTACTATTACTATGAATATGATGGGTATGTTACCATAGAAATATTAAAAATGCTAATGTCAAAGAGTTGTCACATTTAAATTGAACAATAAAGTTTGTAACTAACCAACAGAAACATATTACAGTACACGGATTATAATACATGTATTGGGGTTCTATAAACAACAAACAAAAAATGAAGAATGCTAATAAGAGAAAAATCGAGTGATGTCTAAATAACACGTATGACAGCAAAAATTATATAAATGACACTAATCCTGCTGATAAAGCAACAAAGAGGAAAATAAGTGTCTTCTGCTGACAAAAAATGCCATATTCATTTGTGTATTTTAGCTTAGAAACAAATTCATAAAAAGATCATCGTTATTTACATTTCTTACCTTTTGGTAAAAAATGAAAGGATATGTAGTAAATGGTAAACCCACAGTCTGCATAAGCTGCTAACAATAGTATTGTTGTACTCTGTCACTTATAGCTAACGACATTACATGCATTTTTCACACGGTAAAAGTGTAATTTTTTAGAGAAAAGTGCACAATATTACAATTTAGATTTAAATTTCTCTTACAAGACCTTACAAATTCAACTTTAATGAGCATTTTATTGCATGCAACACCCTTCAACAGTTCTCCATATAGATATTACAGACTTGTAATATAGTATAATATCGTTTCACATCTTATCAATTTATTAAAAAAAAACTAGAGACATATGACCTGAACGGTGCAAAAAGCCACATGGAAAATGTTTTTGACAAACCTAATGCATAATGTCATTCAAATATCTATATACCCTTTTATTAAAATGCAAAAATAACATGTTTTAAGCCCAGAAAAAATCACTTTAGTCATTGCAATAATTGACAAATTGGAAAAAATGACAAAATACAAAAAAAAGTGATTGTATTAAGTTCGTTGCCTCTGAAAGTACAGAACTGTCACATTTCATTTAAAAAAATGCAAATAATTTCGAATCCTTGTAGAATCCTTGTAGAAAATAAAACAATATGGAGAAAATGCTGGAGAGGACAAATTCTTATCAATAGATGGTGAAAAAATATAGATGTACATTTTTTAAGAAACCTCTCGCGCTTCCACATTCAACAAGGAAAACTTGTTAATACAAATGGTTTATTGACTCAGTTTATTCATTATCGGTTCAAGTAACTACTATCTATACATATATCTGTTTTATTGGTAACTGCTGTACAATTGTCAACAGACAAAACACTAATGAACAATTATTATAAAGGTAACAAATTAAATTTTGAACTATAGTTTACGGGACAAATGCATACTTAAAAAAAATCTGCTGTAAGCTTTAACTACTATATTTATGTACAGAAGATTATCAAATGTATAAAACTTTAAAAAGGGCAGTCAATTTCACATCTAATTTTGAAACTTACATTGTCTGTAGAGCAAATGAATGGAATCTCACGGCTAGATCTATTTTATATGTGTGTAATACCCAACCAGGTATCAAAATTCCCTGCTTCGTTGAACTTGTTTGATTGGAAATGCAAAGAAAACCCAAACTTGTAAATATTTATAATAAAACAATACTGAAAAGTCTTTCAATTTCAGAAATGCAAGTATGATCGCTGGAAGTATAATTGGAGGCTTGATTGCACTCTGTATAATAATTGCTGTTATTGTGATTATTGCACATGCGTGCAATTGTTGTAAAACTCATGGAATACGCGGTCACACTATTCGACCATCACAGATCACAACTGTGACGACAACCACGCCATATAACAGTGAGTAGCTTTTGCATTTGTGTCGATATGAGACTAGTAGTAATATCAGAGACATATAATCAATTATATCTCTTAGAGACATATAATCAATTATATGTCTCTGGTAATATTAACCATGTTGTGTTTATATACACATAGAATCACATATCATATCAAATATGTTTTAGCATAGTACAAAGAAGTATACAAAGCTGTTATACTTTAACTTTGCCAAAACTGTAAATATTCTTGACATCACCAAAAAATAGAGAAAAAGAATACCAAAGCAACAAAATTCAAAGGTCCAAAAGAAGATAGTAGGCATATAACACAAATGGAGACAACCAATGTGTTCTAGACAGTTCACGTTTTTATTAATACTTCATCATTGGTCTGAATTGAAAAGATCCCCTCATTATATGAATATTAGTGGGCTTCAACAACCGGGAATGGTATGAATCATGTTAAAGGGCACATAACAAAATGACCGAGCAAAATTGTCAACAGCCGAAACCCAAAAGGGAAAGAGACAAGTTTATACCGAAATTATTCTGATCTGGTACAGTCATTTCAATGGAAATACTTGTTCAAACCGTTTTTATGGCGCACCAAACCTCCATTTTTTGCGGTAGTATACGGTAGCAACTATATAGCAATTTCTATTTAAAGATCGTAGACAATGAAAGCAAAGCCTATTCCAGTACTTATTGAAAAAAAGAAATCATGAATTACAATTCGGACCGAAAGTTCAAAAATTTTCGACAAGGAACTAATATCTATTGAACTTTTAAAACAGCTTAGCAGTATGGTTGATTTTCTCTTTGATGATATATTTATTTTATTTGGAGGTGCTATTTACCAGCAAGTGGTATACCAATGGGCACGAAAATTTGCTTCTCTGATCGTAGATTTATTCTGATACACTTACGAGACTTAATACGTCTTTTGCTAAAAAGACTCGATCAATATATCCTCCAGAGTTAGAGATAAAGAAAACCCTTGATCTACATATTTTTTTAACTACATCTCGAATTTTTTTTTATCTCACTGCTGAAATTTACAACAAAAGGGACGACATTAATTTTGAAATTATCAATTTTTCTAACATGAAAGTAATATTGCAATTTCTGCGACAATTGTACGATTCGTTACGGGAGAGCTAGTACCAACTATGCAGACTTTCTAATTAGGCAGTTATCTCCGTGGCGGCCTTATGAATCAAGACTTCAAAATTTGGTCTCATACTTCACTTAGTTAGATCTGTTATATATATATCAGTCCCTTGTGGATAATATGAAGTTTTGGTCAGAATTTTGATTAAAGATAAATTCTTCAGATAGTACTTGGATGAAAATCTACGATCTTTCAACAGCAATTGCTATTGCGTTGCTACCGAGCACTACTACAACTGAAGGGAATGTTGGCGCGCCATGAAACCGGTTTAACCCCCCATCCCATTTCTCTTGAAATGCCTGTACCAAGTCAGGACCTTTGCGGGGGACAGCTTATCTGGTGGTTTTACATCTGCTTTGCCTTTTTTGCCCTTTGGATCTAAACTTTTGAACGTTCCGATCGGTA
>MJUU01072146.1:22774-57667 GCA_002080025.1 Modiolus philippinarum
TCTAAATAACACGTATGACAGCAAAAATTATATAAATGACACTAATCCTGCTGATAAAGCAACAAAGAGGAAAATAAGTGTCTTCTGCTGACAAAAAATGCCATATTCATTTGTGTATTTTAGCTTAGAAACAAATTCATAAAAAGATCATCGTTATTTACATTTCTTACCTTTTGGTAAAAAATGAAAGGATATGTAGTAAATGGTAAACCCACAGTCTGCATAAGCTGCTAACAATAGTATTGTTGTACTCTGTCACTTATAGCTAACGACATTACATGCATTTTTCACACGGTAAAAGTGTATTTTTTAGAGAAAAGTTGCACAATATTACAATTTATATTTAAATTTCTCTTACAAGACCTTACAAATTCAGCTTTAATGATCATTTTATTGCATGCAACACCCTTCAACAGTTCTCCATATAGATATTACAGACTTGTGATATAGTATAATATCGTTTCACATCCTATCAATTTATTAAAAAAAAATCATATAACTTGAACGGGGCAAAAAGCCACATGGAAAATGCTTTTGACAAACCTAATGCATAATGTCATTCAAATATCTATATATCCTTTTATTGAAATACAAAAATAACATATTTTAAGCCCAGAAATCACTTTCGTCATTGCAATAATCGACAAATTGGAAATTGGGAAAAATGACAAAATACAAAAAAGTGATTGTATTAAGTTTGTTGCCTCTGAAAGTACAGAACTGTCACATTTCATTTAAAAAATGCAAATAATTTCAAGCCTTGTAGAAAATAAAACAATATGGAGAAAATGCTGGAGAGGACAAATTCTTATCAATACATGTTGTACATGGTGAAAAAAAAATATAGATGTACATTGTGGAGAAACCTAGCGCTGCCACATTCAACAAGGAAAACTTGTTAAATACAAATGGTTTATTGACTTAGTTTATTCACTATCGGTTCAAAAACAACGGCAGTAGAATACCGAAGGAACAAGGGAAGCGATGACTACAAAACTCGAAGTCCAAAGACATGGCAGAAACGGTAACAGATAAAAACAAAGACAAAACAAGGACGTGAGACAGCTACAATGCACGGAAATAAAAAGATAACATTAAGAACTAAGGCACTCATAGTGTGAACTCCCATGAAAACCGGGAGTGACATCAGGTGCTCCGGAAGGGTAAGCATGTCCTGCTCCGCTAGCGGCACCCGTCACACTGTCAGTGAGTCAATCCGGGGTTGAGTCAAATCCGGTTATGTCAAATCCGTGAAGACGTGAAATCTAGCTGAAAATGTCCGTTTTCATTTGGGACACAGACACGTCATATCTGTCAATGATGTCATGGTGACGGCCATAGAATTTCTGAAGGGATGAAAGTAACAAAGGCTGAACAAATCCCTGACTAAGCAGCTTTTGGGACAGTGTTTTTGCTCTAACTAAAAAGTCACTGTATAAACTGCATGCCCGACAGTAACGAATCAACTGTGAAATGTACACTCCATAGGCTGGAGAGGCAGGTATATTGCTACTCAGAAAGGGAAAGTTCACAATTGGGAAGTTAAAATCATCACGTTTGTCATACAGCTTAGATTTCAAACGTCCATTTTCGTCAATATTAATTAAAAGATCTAAATACGAAGCTGAAGTAGGTGTATCGGTAGTAACTACTATCTATACATATATCTGTTTTATTGGTAACTGCTGTACAATTGTCAACAGACAAAACACTAATTAACAATTATTATAAACATGGTAACAAATCTGAACAATAGTTTACGGGGCAAATATATACTTAAAAAAATTCTGCCGTAAGCTTTAACCACTATATTTATGTACAGAAGATTAACAAATGTTTAAAACTTTAAAAAGGGCAGTCAATTTCACATCTAATTTTGAAACTTACTTTGTCTGTAGAGCAAATGAATGGAATCTCACGGCTAGGTCTATTTTATATGTGCGTAATACCCCACCAGGTATCAAAATTCCCTGCTTCGTTGAACTTGTTTGATTGGAAATGCAAAGAAAACCCAAACTTGTAAATATTTATAATGAAAAAATACTGAAAAGTCTTTCAATTTCAGAAATGCAAGTATGATCGCTGGAAGTATAATTGGAGGCTTGATTGCACTCTGTATAATAATTGCTGTAATTGTAGTTATTGCACATGCGTGCAATTGTTGTAAAACTCATGGAATACGCGGTCACACTATTCGACCATCACAGATCACAACTGTAACGACAACCACGCCATATAACAGTGAGTAGCTTTTGCATTTGTGTCGATATGAGACTAGTAGTAATATCAGAGACATATAATCAATTATATCTCTTAGAGACATATAATCAATTATATGTCTCTGGTAATATTANTCGCTTATGTATGGACATATGTAATTGTTGAAATCCGTTTCAAGAATACACCTAAAATAATTTCAAATGAACGAAGAATACGGTAAATAGATAAAAGTTTATATCTACACTTGTCTTTCAAATTTACTTAAAATAAATTGAATTTCGTCAAAATGAAAGTGTATTGTTTATATTCCGTCCAATTTTTAATTGTTTGCTTGATGTTGTATTATTTTGTTCACTTTTATTCTTGTCTTACCACATTGTTAAAGTTTTATGGTGCATTTTTGTCTTCCATATTCATGATATTTTTGTTACATTATTACCATACTATTGTGTTTTATGAGTTGATATTATAATTACTTTGGGAAATGAATTTTTCAATTATTTTTGTCATGTAACTATAAAATTTTGTAATTAACTGTAATTTTTCCGAGTATTTATGAAGCTCTGTTGAGATTTCCTTTAAGGCGTGCATGTCTTGGTCTTGCAATGTTCTTCTTTTTTCTGCAGTAATGAGACATAAAAGGTCGTAATCACCATGATGAAAACTATTGAATATTATATGTATAAGTATGCCTTCATCATCATCCCTTTTAAGCCGAGTTCTTAGCGAACATTTTAGGTAAGAAGAGTTCGAGTGTAATTGGTTTAGTTGAATTATGTTTAGCCCGTTTGAGAAAAATGTGAAAAAAAATCTTATTTTAAGTAATATTGGATAATGTTTTGTCCCAGTTCAGAGTAATGTTTACGTACATTTTTTGATATTTGAAAATTTACCATTGCCTAAACATTACCCAGCTTACTAGGGGTGATCATGTCTATCATTATTTATTATCATATTTGTAGATACCTTTTGTCAATCATCATGATCATCCCTTGAATTCCGTACTGCTTTTCCATAACTAATTAGAATAAAATCCTAATGGATAATTAGTGACGTTAAGATACACATTGTAACTACTTATATTTTGCAGTTACAAAAAACACTTGTATTTTTATCTTGTTTGTTTGATTAATTTACACTGTTATAATAAACGAGGTTGATGAAAAGTTTCTTGTTTATACTAATTAATTAAATAATCACATGGTTTCAGTATTAATATAATACAAAAACCTCAAATGCTCTTTTTCCTAAACGAGTACAAAGTAATTAATTGCTTCCTGAAATAACGGTAAGAATCTGCATAATTATGACAGCCATCTCATATAAGAAATTATTCAAAAACAAAAGATACATTCTCTGCTTAGCTGAGTTCAGTACTTCAGTGTTTGTCAAGAAGCTGACAGGAAACTACAAGTTGCCAAAAAAAAAAAATGCATTACTATAGGCTAAATAAAAAGAAAGTAATGCTAAGAATTATGCCGTCATACAAAACTTTGTTCTAAGTAGATTATACTTTAAGGCAAATTTTTACTCTGTATTATAAACCTGGTTGGATGGGACGACCTTCTAACAATACTCACATTGCTAAGTCTATGGAAAGTCCCGCACCAGGATAGTTACCCCAATCTGCTCAATAATTTTGAGTAATATGTTTAAGTTCTCTATTCAGTTTATAAATAATTTTCAAATTTATCGATTTAATCTGCTTTGAAGAGGGAGATGTTGTTGAAATATAAAACTAAATATGAAAAAGAAAGGAAATTGGGTAAATGTCGAGACAACATCCCATATCCAGGTTAAAACGACCCAAAACAAAGCATCTAGGAGTCACCGTACGGTCTTCAACACAGCGAGGAACCTCACACCAGATAGCAAGCCCTAAATGGCCCAAAAGGTAATTTTCGGTTCTCCTATAACACTTTTCAAAATGTCAGCTATAAATGTTTGTGCTACAAAATTGTTTCTAAACAAAGATACACTGACTATTTCGAATATATGGTTTCTCAACAAAATACTTTTTATTTCATAAAATAAGATTTGCCGTAAGTTTTTGCTGTGAAATTATGTATATTAATATTCTTACAAAATGTTTACCATCAACTTCTATGTACTCATGATACACTTTCATTCACTTTCGAATTATGATCACTACCTAATAATAGGAAGGTATAAATTAAAAAAGATATATGGCAATAAATCCCTGAAGGATAAAAAAATTAAATCAACGAAACAAGAAAGACAAATACTTCCCAAATGAATAACATAACAACAACCAACAATCATAAATTCAGAATACTTGTTTATGTAAGGATCACATACGGACATGCTGCTGATGAGGAATTATTTTCCGAAATGACCATACAGCTCATTAAAATTATTGCAGTTGGAGTAAACATATGTGTTATGGTCTCATATTCATTTACTCCATATCCTTTCGTAAAATATAGAACACAAATGACGAGCACGAAACACACAGTTCGTAACACAAACGCCACATAAAATAAAACCCTCAAAACAGAGGTGTAACCATTTGCTCCTGAAAGGTAAGCATGGCCTGCTTCACTAGTGATACCTGTCACACTGTAGGTGAAAATTCAGATGTGATGTCAAATTTGGTATGTGTCAATCCAGTAATAACTCTGGATCTATTGAAAGATGTCCATCTTCATTTGTGATACAGACACATTGTAATGATTCGTCAAATCGTGATAACGACCATAATTTTTTGAGTGACAATATTTACAGTGAATGAACAAAACCCTGGCTACAATCTAATTAAAATCAGATCACCCAATTGTTCTTAACAGTCATTTTACTTTCAGTCCTATGACCTTTGACATCAACCAATCAGAATCTAGTCTAAACGATTTTAAGGCATTAAGCATTATGATAAACACCGAGGATTTCGAATGAATTATAGGAACAGAAAGTTTCTTTGTTGTTTCCGATGTTGCCATTGTACTTGGATTATTCATTTTGGATTGACAGTTCGGTTCTACTTTACTTTAATTAGATTGCCCTGGCTAAGTAGCTTTTGAGACAGCAATTTTGCTTTGTTAACGAAAGCGACGTACTGATTACTGCACCTTTTGGTAACTGAAGGCAAGAATCATGCAATCCTGTTTCGTTTGTTGTCTGCGGTTAACAAAAATGAAAAACAATAATAATAAAAAACAAACAAACAAACAAACAAAAACATGGCAATTATAAGAGACAATATGACAGAGATAGAAACTAGAAATGAATATGCCAATGAAAAGGCAATAGCAGTGTGAACCTCCACCTAAACCAGAGGTATAATCAGGTGCTCCAGAAGGCATGATGATTATCATCATGATCTGATCCACGAGAAAATTTACTGTCTATCATGCAACTTGTGCAACTTGTGAGTAATTTTACTTTTATATGTCAAACTGTTGATGAAAAGTCTCGTGTAATATGTCATTCGGTGTTTCGGAAATCCTATTTACTCACGATAATGAACTTTGTAGAATAGAAACATTGAAAATCATTTTGACTCCCATAAAACATCATAGAGAGAATTGCGACTGGGATCTAACAATACCTTGATGTTACATTATTTAAAAAGTTATTTCGCTCGGCAACATATTCGTGACACGACAATATCGAACGAGAAATGAAATGAAGACGGTATATGACGNCCCATTTCTCTTGAAATGCCTGTACCAAGTCAGGACCTTTGCGGGGGACAGCTTATCTGGTGGTTTTACATCTGCTTTGCCTTTTTTGCCCTTTGGATCTAAACTTTTGAACGTTCCGATCGGTAATTATTTTATTAATCTCATTAGTGATCTTATGAGACGGAATTTTTGACCTTATTAGTGATATTATGAGACGGAATTTTTGACGTCTGGATTTACAAGGCAGTAAGGGAGACAACTTTTCTAATTGAGAAAGATCTAATAATTGGTATTGGCTCTTATGTAATGAATCAACTGTGGAACATACTTTCCGTGAGAGGGAAAAGTAGGAATAATACTAATTATGTTAGGGAAATTGATTTTTTTTAAAATTTAAGTCAACTGAGATGACCATCAAATTCGAGATGCAATACCAAAAAACTTTTAGATCGGGTGATTTTTTGCTGATTCATTTATCTCTAATTCTGGGGAAATAAATTCATGTGATCCATTTAGCAGCATCTTTTATTCTATACTCTTTTACTAGTCAACGAGGAAATACAGTCTCGTAGGAGTGTAAAAACAAGTTTACTAGATTGGCATAGGTTGTGTCCTTTTATATACAAACAAGGTGTTGACAAACAGCACCTCCAAATATGACAAATATATTATCAATAAGAAAGTTAAGCATACAGCACATCTGTTTTTCACTGCAGCAAACTTTTGGTTTTGGAAAAAATAGTTGATTTGTAACCCAATATAACCAATTTCTGTGAATCAGCATATGCTTTTTGAAAGATAATTTACTTTGCGATTTAATAGAAAAATGTGACAGGATATGGAGTGAATGTACATGTGATAAAAACGCACACGATACAAAGAAAACTCCAGTTTATCATGGATAGGGCTTTTATTCCTGTCTACATCTTGATGTCGCCTAATGGTCTTCAACCAAAGGTGAACAATATTCACCCCCTCAAGCGAGATCAAAAAGGCCCCTAGCGTGCACTTAAGCGGTAGTTTTGTCAAAAATGTTGAGCAACATCGATCGCAGCTAAAATATGTCATTGAAGCAACGCATGTCGGGAGCGGTCAATAAGTAAAAAAGTAAAACCGGGCAAGGTCCGCCTACAAATATTAGTCATTAAGTAGCCCGACGAAAGACAAAAATAAGGACCAAAAAAACATCGATAGACAACACGACGCACATCGAAATAGATGTAGGCAAACCTTGCATTGTAACTTAGTTTGAAAAGGGAAAAAAAAAATAAGTCGTGTGTACAGATTATAACATTTTAGTAAAAAAGAATAAAAATATTGAACAGCCAAATTGAAAATAGAAATGAATTAGTAAATGTATGAGAAATTTTAACACGAACAGACACGCCATAATTGTAATATCATAAGAGCATACACCTCAAGTTTGTCATTAGACTGCGGAAAAATCATATTTGAAAATTTAAATTACTGATTTGTGCATCTCATTTCGGGAACCCAAGGAAAACTCCAGACTTGAATAAAGTTCTGATCATATAAAACCTAGACACAGTGAAAAATCATGTTGTGTATAGAAAGACCTAGAAAATTCAGAAAATTATTTAGGTTTCTAGCAATTGTTCGTATGTTAATATCAACATGTATCTATTTCCATTTTGTGGTTAAAAGGTTACAATTATAAATATAGGAATCGATTATTATTAATTCCAGATATGCCACAGAATAATTGGTACTACTTACCCCCGACAGCGCCACCATACAACCAAACAACAACAACAAAACCACCAGATTATTCTATTAATGATTCCCATCCTCCACCAGCATATGATGATGCATCTAGACCTACAGCGCCAGCAAACACATCATTTCCACAGCCTGGGATATCGTCACCAGCACCACCATACAGTCCACCAACATCAACACTGAAGTCTTAGTTGTTTCCTCTGTGTGCAATATATTTGATTTTCAAAATTCAAAGAATTCAAAGTAAAAAATGCACCAATGTTCTACAAATGTGTTCTTAGCTCATGAGACAAATTTTTGTTTGTTTTTTTTTAAATCATTTTAGCATATTGGTTAATGAGTACGTAGATAAGAGAACCCAAATTACGTCCGTTTTACAATAAGAAATTTCTATTTGTTCCTGTCACACTCATTTTCTTATTAATATGAAAAGTACTCCAGGGTTGTATACCTCTGTTGTGATTTTCATGTTCTTACTAACCGAAATATATGGAGCATTGGGAATATACAACCTGAATTAATATACAATATTATGAATATACCAAATTAATTCATAAATAATGTCTGGGATATACAACATTGATAAACTATTTTGGAATATAAAGATTACTTAGTAATTTACAGACACTTTTTGGAAAATTAAAAAACAATTACAATATAGAAAATTTAATTTGGAATATGCAAAATCAGTTGATGTACAATATCCAGAATATGCATTCAACGAGGAAAACATAATGAATAATGAATGCAAAATACAATGACCTGACTGAAACGTGAAGTCTTTTATAAGAGTTGATAAGTAAAGAAGTGAGATATGAATAAAAGTATAGTGTTATTCATATGCATTATGATTTTGCAATGTGTTCTGAGCTTTGATCACAACAGTATTTGTTTGAAATGGTAACTGCTGGCGGTTACATTTTATGCTGTATTTATATTAAGTCTTGTGCTATGACGTATTATGCCAATCATAAATATATACAATTGTTTTAAGTAGTGTTTGTTAAAGGAGATGTGACATTTCATTTTTGCTAATAATGAGTTTCTGTTTTCTAGTGCTTGTACTAAAATATTACTTACTTGACGTTTGCACGATTTCTGTTATAATATTTTGTTTTAGATTAGGGAAAAAAAATGACATTTTACATATTACTTATTTCTACAGAGAATCACATATTTTGAGCGAAACCTTTATAAATAACAAATTGACACACCAAATTCAGTGTATCGCTTATGTATGGACATATGTAATTGTTGAAATCCGTTTCAAGAATACACCTAAAATAATTTCAAATGAACGAAGAATACGGTAAATAGATAAAAGTTTATATCTACACTTGTCTTTCAAATTTACTTAAACTAAATTGAATTTCGTCAAAATGAAAGTGCTTTGTTTATATTCCGTCCAATGTTTAATTGTTTGCTTGATGTTGTATTATTTTGTTCACTTTTATTCTTGTCTTACCACATTGTTAAAGTCTTATGGTGCATTTTTGTCTTCCATATTCATGATATTTTTGTTACATTATTACCATACTATTGTGTTTTATCAGTTGATATTTATAATTACTTTGAGAAATGAATTTTTCAATTATTTTTGTCATGTAACTATAAAATTTTGTAATTAACTTTAATTTTTTCGAGTATTTATGAAGCTCTGTTGAGATTTCCTTTAAGGCACGCATGTCTTGGTCTTGCAATGTTCTTCTTTTTTCTGCAGTAATGAGACATAAAAGGTCGTAATCACCATGATGAAAACTATTGAATATTATAGTGTTATTAAATGGGTATTTTCATATTAATCCTGTATAATGTCCTGGTACAGTCGTATTGGGTTGAGGTCACCTGTATTGGCCCGAGGCGAAGCCAAGGGCCAATACAGGTGATCGAAACCCAATACGACTAAACGAGGACATTATACAGGATTAATATGAAAATACCCATTTTATGACACCTTTATTAACTGATGACTTAAAATTACAGGCATTATATTTACCAATCTGAATTACAGGATGCAAATTTCGATTTTATAAAGTCAAGACAGTATTAAAAAAAGATTTCTATTCAGTAGAAACAATTATTTCACTATCATGTCATTGACAAATCCCCTTGACGGGTACAATGGTCTGGTCTGGTGTTAGTCATAAAAGCTGAAACAAGATGCGGCTGACGAGTACTATTTTTCTGCTGACAAGTACCATATAGCTGTGTATCATACAACAGTGTTAAGGAGGTTCGCTCCTCATGTTTTGGGATTTCTGTCAGATTTTCGGAATTCTCTGGTTTTATCCATTTAAAAGCATTATAATTTTTTGCCCATGAACCCTCCTAATTTTTCCCATAATTTTATTTATTACATCTTTATGAGCAATCTGTAAAAATTTCATTAAATTTTATTTATACTGTCACATTCATTCTTGGTCAAACCTTGCTAATGATAATCCTATGAAAAATCCAAGGAGTTCAGTTTCCCGCCAAATTTTCAATTACTTATAACTCAAAAACGAGATCATCAACCTATCAATTTTTTTCACTTAAATTATTTCTTTATAAATATTCTAACAAAAAATCACATTTATTTGAAATCTTATTTATTTTCATATTGAGTAGCTTACCCCCTTAATATTTAGCACGTAATGAAAGGAAATCTTCAGAGTTGTCCTGTGTTTATTTCTTTTCGTATGTGATTAAAATCAATAAACAAAAGAAAAAAAAGTTAACATATGGAAGAAAGATAAAAAAAAAGAACAGAGCGTAACTAAACCAATATGGCTGATTTATACAGGGCATTTGCCCTGTATTAATTTTAATACAGGGCAGATGCCCTGTATAAATTTCTATACAGGGCATTGGCCCTGTATAAATTCTACGTGCCAAAAACTTCCTGTTATATTAAATGGCCAAATCACACTGTATTTTAAGTCATCAGTTATATATTGTATAAGTATGCCTTCATCATCACCCCTTTTAAGCCGAGTTCTTAGCGAACATTTTAGGTAAGAAGAGTTCGAGTGTAATTGGTTTAGTTGAATTGTGTTTAGCCCGTTTGAGAAAAATGTGAAAAAAATTCTTATTTTAAGCAATATTGGATAATGTTTTGTCCCAGTTCAGAGTAATGTTTACGTACAGTTTTTGATATTTGAAATTTACCCTTGCCTAAACATTACCCAGCTTACTAGGGGTGATCATGTCTATCATTATTTATTATCATATTTGTATATACCTTTTGTCAATCATCATGATCATCCCTTGAATTCCGTACTGCTTTTCCATCACTAATTAGAATTAAATTCTAATGGATAATTAGTGACGTTAAGATACACATTGTAACTACTTATATTTTGCAGTTACAAAAACACTTGTATTTTGATTAATTTACACTGTTATAATAAATGAGGTTGATGAAAAATTTCTTGTTTATACTAATTAATTAAATAATCACATGGTTTCAGTATTAATATAATACAAAAACCACAAATGCTCTTTTTCCTTACCGAGTACAAAGGAATTAATTGCTTCCTGAAATAACGGAAAGAATCTGCATAATTATGACAGCCATATCATATAAGAAATTATTCAAAAACAAAAGATACATTCTCTGCTTAGCTGAGTTCAGTACTTCAGTGTTTGTCAAGTAGCTGACAGGAAACTACAAGATGCCAAAAAAAAAAATGCTGCACTATAGGCTAAATAAAAAGAAAGTAATGCTAGGAATTATGCCGTCATACAAAACTTTATTCTAATTAGATTATACTTTAAGGCAAATTTTTACTTTGTATTATAAACCTGGTTGGATGGGACGACCTTCTAACAATACTCACATTGCTAAGTATATGGAAAGTCCCGCACCAGGATAGACACCCCAATCTGCTCAATAATTTTGAGTAATATGTTTAAGTTCTCTATTCAGTTTGTAAATAATTTTCAAATTTATCGATTTAATCTGCTTTGAAGAGGGAGATGTTGAAATATAAAACTAAATATGAAAAAGAAAGTAAATGGGGTAAATGTCGAGACAACATCCCATATCCAGGTTAAAACGACCTAAAACAAAGCATCTAGGAGTCACCGTACGATCTTTAACACAGTGATGAACCTCACACCAGATGGCAAGCCCTAGATGGCTCCAAAAGGTAATTTTCGGTTCTCCTATTATATTTTCAAAATGTCTTATTGTGGAAATGTACACAAACAGCTATAAATGTTTGTGCTGCAAAATTGCTTCTAAAAAAGATACACTGACTATTTCGAATATATGGTTTCTCAACAAAATACTTTTTATTTCATGAAATAAGATTTGCCGTAAGTTTTTGTTGTGAAATTATGTATATTAATATTCTTACAAAATGTTTACCATCAACTTCTATGTACTCATGATACACTTTCATTCACTTTCCAATTATGATCACTCCCTAATAATAGGAAGGTATAAATTAAAAAAGATATATGGCAATAAATCCCTGAAAGATAAAAAAATAAATCAACGAAACAAGACGAATACTTCCCAAATGAATACCATAGCAACAACCAACAATTATAAATTCAGAATACTTGTTTATATAAGGATCACATACAGACATGCTGCTGATGAGGAATTATTTTCCGAAATGACCATACAGCTCATTAAAAGTATTGCAGTTGGAGTAAACATATGTGTTATGGTCTCATATTCATTTACTCCATATCCTTTCGTAAAATATAGATCACAAATGACGAGCACGAAACACACAGTTCGTAACACAAACGCCACATAAAATAAAACCCCCAAAAACAGAGGTGTAACCATTTGCTCCTGAAAGGTAAGCATGGCCTGCTTCACTAGTGATACCTGTCACACTGTAGGTGAAAATTCAGATGTGATGTCAAATTCGGTATGTGTCAATCCAGTAATAACTCTGGATCTATTGAAAGATGTCCATCTTCATTTTTGATACAGACACATTGTAATGATTCGTCAAATCGTGATAACGACCATAATTTTTTGAGTGACAATATTTACAGTGATTGAACAAAACCCTGGCTACAATCTAATTAAAATCAGATCAACCAATTGTTCTTAACAGTCATTTTACTTTCAGTCCTATGACCTTTGACATCAACCAATCAGAATCTAGTCTAAACGATTTTAAGGCATTAAGCATTATGATAGACACCGAGGATTTCGAATGAATTATAGGAACAGAAAGTTTCTTTGTTGTTTCCGATGTTGCCATTGTACTTGGATTATTCATTTTGGATTGACAGTTTGGTTCTACTTAAGAAATAATTCATGGCAGGTATATGGTTATTGGAAATTTAACCATGGGCTGGGCCTTTATATTCGAATTTAACCCAGAGCGTTAGCGAGGGGTTAAATTTACGAATATAAAGGCCCAGCCCATGGTTAAATGACAATAACCATATACCTGCCATGAATTATTTCGATTCTAATATGACAGAAAATCGAGTTTTCCATTCTGAAGCGACCTAAGAGAAGGCGGATTTCCCGTCACCATTGCTGTTTGTGTCTATGACGTCACAATACACAATCTGACGTTTTCAAACAGATGCAAGTTCAAAATTTAAATCGAAAGCAACACAATACACATTTACTTGTCTGAATGGCATGATTTAGTTAAAACGTTCTTAACATTTATTTTCTTCATAAACAAAGACGAACAAAATTAAAAACATTGTTGTTTTTCATTCCGTTCGCTCATTTTCCGATACCATTTGCGCATGTGCGAAATATATGGTTATCGAGTATTATACTGGTTGACGATTTACAGGAGCCATGTTAGAATTTACTTTAATTAGATTGCCCTGGCTAAGTAGCTTTTGAGACAGTAATTTTGCTCTGTTAACGAAAGCGACGTACTGATTACTGGGACCTGCACCTTTTGGTAACTGAAGGCAAGAATCATGCAATCCTGTTTCGTTTGTTGTCTGCGGTTAACAAAAATGAAAAACAATAATAATAAAAAAACCAAACAAACAAAAACATGGCAATTATAAGAGACAATATGACAGAGATAGAAACTAGAAATGAATATGCCAATGAAAAGGCAATAGCAGTGTGAACCTCCACCTAAACCAGAGGTATAATCAGGTGCTCCAGAAGGCATGATGATTATCATCATGATCTGATCCACGAGAAAATTTACTGTCTATCATGCAACTTGTGCAACTTGTGAGTAATTTTACTTTTATATGTCAAACTGTTGATGAAAAGTCCCGTGTTATATGTCATTCGGTGTTTCGGAAATCCTATTTACTCACGATAATGAACTTTGTAGAATAGAAACATTGAAAATCATTTTGACTCCCATAAAACATCATAGAGAGAATTGCGACTGGGATCTAACAATACCTTGATGTTACATTATTTAAAAAGTTATTTCGCTCGGCAACATATTCGTGACACGACAATATCGAACGAGAAATGAAATGAAGACGGTATATGACGGAGATGCTGGTTGTTACTGCTAAGCAAAGTCTCTCAAGAGCCTGTATCGCTCACTCAAACCATTGTCTTCTGATAATCCCAGAGACAATCACTCATGATACAACTTACTTTCACCTTTGATGAGGCATGAATAATAATAAAGTAAGTGAGAACCTAACCGCCAGTCAAAGGAACGAATACATGGACAACTGTGGTTTCGAAAAAGATTTCTGAATGCATAAATCCCAAAGGGTCCTTCGTAAACTTTGTTCTCGGCTGATGGCCATCTTACATGGGGTAGGTTAGTAAAATTCACAAACTTTGAAGGGGATCAACCAAGGACTATTGTGACCAAAATGCAAAAAATAAAAATACTTAGGTTGCATAATAAACAGTAAATATTGTTATGCTGACACGTATTTCAAGGAGTAACCTCTAATCAGCAACATTATAGTCAAATAATATAGAGAGGCATAATCCAAAAAATTGTCAGAAAGAAGTACTCATTACATGAAATATCACATCCTGTACCAAGGACATCCACTGAACGCAATACACGGAATGAAGTCTCAGTATTTTTAAGGGGTTAGAATTTTGATAAAAGTAAATTTCTATGAGACGCAAAGTAAAATTTCATGTCAGACAAGTCTTACTACTAGGCAGGAGAATACCCTCGGCAACCAAGTTTGGTTCAGTCTGGTTCAGTGGTTTCAGAGGAAAAGATCATTGAATGCATTTCCCATAAGGTCACATTGTTAAACTATGTTCCTCTCTATCGGCCATATTGGATGAGGCACATACATGAAAAATCGTGAACTTTCAAGGGGACCATTCAAGGACTATTGTGACTAAATTTAACCCCGATTGAACTAGTGATTTTCAGAGGAGAATATCTTTAAATATATTTCCCATGAATGAGGTACAAACATAAAAATTATAAAAATTATAAAACTTTTAAAGGGACCACCCAGGACTATTGTGGCCAAGTTGAGTTCCGATGAGGAACCTCAGTCAGTTATCTCCCAGTACCAAGTTAGTTTTGTTTGGTTCAAAGTAGAGATAATTTTAATTAGCATAATTATCAATACCTTCTTTTGATATAAAATTAAAATGGTCTCCCCTTTAACTATATATAACTAACTTGGTACAGGGAGATAACCAACCGAGGTTTCTCTTGACCCAGTGGTTTCAGGGGATAAAATCTTTGAATGCGTTTCCTATAGGATCCCTAAGTTAGACTATATTTCAATCTGCCAGAGATCTTGAATGAGTTAAGAACATAAAAATCACCTTCTTTGAAGAGGACCACCAAAGGACTATTTTGACTAAGTTAGATTCCAATTGACACAGTGGTTTCAGAGGAGAAGATCTTTAATTGAAAACTTAACGACGGACGACAGACGACGGACGTAAAGTGATGGCAAAAGCTCAACCTGGCAAAACCTTTTGAGCTAAAACGGGAAGTACGCTTAAATAGAAGTGAACTATTAATAAGTTTCATGATCAAATAATGTGGATATGTAATTAAGTTTCATGCTTAAATGATATCTTTTCATCTTTGATGCTAAAAAGCCTGTAGTTGCAGGTAGCTAATGAGACTAATTGGAGTGCAAAATAGAATCTCAAAGTGGTAATGTGAAAGTAATAGTCCTATTGTGTCACGTTTCGGTGGGAAATGTTTTCAAATGAGATTTTATCATTAATTCTGGGCAGTTTGGTAACCAATTTAGCAAGGCCCTCTGGTCATCTTAATCTTATTTCCAATAACTTAAAACCTGTTTTGGCATTAATCTCTATTTCTGCTTCACAGGAACCAACATTTAAATGATTCTAGCAAGACAACTGATATACCAAGTATGATAACGAGATGGGAACGAGATAGTATTCATTGGGAACAAGTTAGCTATGTCGTGGGAAAGAGACAGTAATTAGTGGGAACACGTTGACTATCTCATGGCAACAACATAGTATGCAGTGGGAACTTGTGGCCAAGACTTAGTGTGTAGTGAGAACGAGATAATATATCGTGGCTAGGAAAACAATACTGTGTACTCAATTGTCTGTATGGAACAGTTTCATACAGTTTACTCGTCAATAGATAAGGGCGTTTAGGTGCAATATTTGGCTCTGACTTAAATTATATTCAATATAGTAAACAAAAAGTATATGTGTCTATTGTTCATATACATATATCTACTGTTTATATATCCTAACAACGTTGCGTAAATTTACACTCTACGATCTTTTGTTTTTATATTTATCGGTAGATATATGTCATTTAAAGTTTATACTTTCAAATGGAAACATTAATTAGATTGTGTAATTTTTTATTTCTATTCATAATTATAACGAGTGAGTATCTATGTTTTTGATTCACTAAAAATTACAGAAAAATGTATATTCTCATCCGATCATCATTACCCAAATGACTGTACTTGTCGAATCAAAGTTATCCAAATCTCTATTATTATCCAAATAGTTTATTTACAATGCATGTATCCAGAATAATGTGGACTCCATATCCGTTTTTATATGACTTTACTCTTTGCCCTATTAATGACATAAATTGCGTGTAAATAAGATATATTTTGTTTTCTTTTGTTTTGGTCCTCAAGACTTCTTATTTGTTGCTTGATTGGCAAAGGATACAATATTCATCGATGAAAACAGTGGCGATGTTTCTGCAGCTATCGCAGTAAGGTATCAATGACATTTAGATGAAAGGGTTGTCCAACTTATTTGTATTTGGCCCATGTCGCCTGTCAAATTGTCTACAATAGAAAATGTAAATGTTTACACCATAACAATTTTCAGTATTTCTTTATATCTACATATCAAATCTTTTCAAAAGGGCAACTAAATTGCTCGGATTTTATTTCGGGATCAACTAAGCAATCTTTTTACAACTACAAAATTTTCTTCAGACAATAATAAGACATTGATATTAAGCCTATAAAAATAACGGGTACCCAAGTTGCATAATAAGCGGATGATTTCGTTATGCTGTACACGTGTTTCAAGGAGTAACCTCTCATCAGCAGCATAAAAATCAAACAGTATGGAAAGCAGTATTCCAAAAGTAGTCATTAAAGAAGTACTCATTGCCAAAAAATTCGAAATAAGAGGCCAAATTCAGTACCAAGGACATCGACCGAGTGCCATACACGGAATGAAGCCAAAATATTTTAAGGGGTTGAATAATTTCTATAAAACGCAAGGCGATTTTTTCATGTCTGACCATTGGGCTGGTGAACACCATTGGGCACCTCTGGTCCACCAGCAGTGGCATCTCCCCAATGGTTTCAAAATACAATAAATACTCAAGTTGCATAATAAACGGTTAATTTCGTTATGCCGTATTCGTGTTTCAAGGAGCAACCTCTCATCAGCAGTATTAAAATCAAACAATATAGAAAGTCATAAGCCAAAATTAATTATTATAGAAGTACTCATTACAAAAAAATAAATAAATAAAAAAAATAAATAGATAAATAAATAAATAAACAAATAAAAAAATCGAAATAGGAGGCCAAATTCATTATCAAGGACATCGACCGGGTGGCGAGGGAATGAAGCCTAAGTATTTTTAAGAGATTAGAATTTTGATAAAACAGTAAATTTCTATAAAACGCAAGATTATTTTTTTTCTTTTTTTCTTTAGACTACAGTAAATGATTGCCCTTCTGGAACATTTCATGTTTCCCCGGGGTTCACTGGCTTTTTTATGTGGCGTTAATATCCGATTCTGTTTCTTTGTTTGTTCCTTTGTCTTCTATCATACTATCAAAGAATCAAAAAAGAAAGAGAGTATATATTTTTATTCAATTTATGTTAGAAAGTTTAAATTTCTCGATGCAGTCGTAGAATTTATTTTTGCCATCCAGTATATAGTTTGTGTCTTTAGGGCCTTTTAAATAACATTCTGTGCCATTCTTTGTCAAAATGTATTCAATGTATAGTTTGACGAAAAGCAACAGAATTAGATTTTCAAGGTAAGGATTTCTCTGTTCGAAAATTGTTCGCCTCCCAGCTTCATGTAAAAGTTGGAATTGTCTTTTTTATATTGATTTGGACTGCTTATGGAAGGATTTAATGTAGGATCAATAATATTTAGTAAGTTATTTCCCGCTGGCCTGGTCATTCGTAAATGTGACTTTTTTGTTGAAGTTTGACTTTGTTTGGAATGTTTCCGGCGTCAAATCTTTTAGTTTCATTTAATTTGTTAGTTTAGAAATGAGCTAACTTTATGTCGTTTTATTTGTAAGATTCAATCATATCCCCTTGTACAAATTTGTATGATAGTGTTCAGCCTTCCTTTAATATTTCACAGTATGGGTCATTGCTTCATTCATTTTCCATTTTTTTTCTTGTATGGAGTGTACAGAAAGAATTGACGCACATCTATGCAAGACTAATAGGATCTTGCATAAGATCAGATTAAAGATCGGGATATCCTTCATGAGTGTAAAAATTTCGTCTTTTCTCGAGTTGAGCGTAGGAAAAGACGTATAATTTCTTACACGAGATCTCAATCCAAAAACAATTTGTTTATACCGAGACCAAATACAAATTTTTACAAAAAATCATTTCATTATTCTGCTTATACATTATGGAACAACTTACCAACTGATTTAAAAATATCTAAAAGCTTAGANTGTTTCAACTATTTTTTGTCGACTTCTTAATGATCTATTTAGATATTTATTATTGTTTGTTTATATGTATGTCATACCTAATATTGTTATATATTAATTGTTGTAAATATGTTGATATTTAGAGGGCCCAAATGAAAATTAGACAATGTCTAATTAGGTTACCCTCTTTAAATAAAGATTATTATTATTATTATTATTATAAGATCTGACGTAATATTTGTACCGAGTTAAAGATTTCGTATTAGAATATTTGAAAATTCTACTCCGTTTTGCAAATACATGCATAGAAGTTTTTTTGTTTTGGGATAGGTTTGCAAATCTGAATTGATCGTCAGGTGTCAATGACTTTTCCTCTTTAAACTCTGGATTGTAATCGGTATTGTTTAAGTGGTTATTTTAGCATACTCAGCGTTTTCTAAGATATTCCCTTCAGATAATTTTGAATTAGAAAAAAGGTTGAATATTGATTTAACAAATAAAAATCGTTATTTGTGTCACCTTAACCTATGATTTTTTTCATTTTGATTTTTACAAATTCATATACTTGCGTCTTGATTTAACAATTCCATGCTTTGTACAAACTGTGGTGCAACATGCTCAGCAGATCATGCTGACCGTCCCGCACCACTCCTGCTGATGTTTATGGGTTTACACTGTGTACTTTATTTTTGTGTCGTTTGTATTATGTTCTGTTTGTCTCGTCGTTTATGTTGTTTCTGTGCTGATTATCCTTAAATTGTCATATATTATGATTGTTTAGTTGTTGCTTTGGTATTCATCTCGAAATTCGATCAGTGCTTTTAATACTTAGAGAATAAATACAAAAATAGAGCAGTTGCATATTAAACAGAAAACTGTGTTATACTATAAAGTTTAGTCATAGGTCAGCACACTACCATTTGTCTCATGGAGATACACTTAACCTTATTTTTATTTACTCGTTGTCAATATTTTTTGTGACATCATGTTGGTTTACACTGATACTTTCTCTCAATTCTTTGGTTAGATTTATGAAATAAAAAGGGATCATAGGTAAAATTTGCAATGGCTAAAATTACAGGAACTACACGGGAAAACACAAATAAAACAAAAGACAAACGTTTACAACGATAGGAACTAGGAACATAGTAATTGGAACCGGCACTATTAAAAACAAGCGGTATGGTTAAGCCGCCCCTTTCTCTGCCCCTTTCCCTAAAGTATGTTACTTTATTTACATAGTACTTCCAGATTTCTGTCTGCTCTTTGTGATTGGTATTTTAAATATTTTCCTAAAACTAGTTCTAATTTGGTGGTATCTAATAATTCTAATAATTTTCAGGCGCGGATCCAGACAATTGGAAAAGGAGGGTTCCAATGGGAAATGGAAAAATAATTTTTGGGTGTATTTCTTAATTTAACATCAGGATATTCGTTAAAAAATACATGATTGTCCAGAAAAAAAGGGGGGGTTCCAACCCCGGACCCCCCCCCTGGATCCGCCAATGATTTTAGAAGGTTACTATGTATTTCCATGGCCCAATTCCGAGGATCTAGGATTCGTAATACAAGCTTGAGATACCAAGAAAGTGGTCAGATTATTTATTCAATTTTCGTCTTGGTGTTTTTAAGATGCATGCTTGTTTCGTGAATATATTCTCCGACTCCTTTATATTGTCTAGCATTTTTTCAGAATAAAATGAAGAGTGTTGTGAAGCAGTTCAAATAAACACAAACAAACGAACAAGTTTAATACTTGTTGAACTGCGTAAAAAACAAAGGCAGTAGAGTACCGAACGAACAAAGCACAAAATTACATAGTCAAGAGTCAAGGCAAAAGCCAGTACAACAAAAGACGGAAGATCAAAGACACTACACATCCACAAAACACAAACACAACAAATACAGCACTAAAAGCTAAAGCACTGAGTGTGAACTCTAAAAAAACAGTAACATCAGGAAGGGTAAGCATGTCATGCTCTGTATACAGCACCCGTCACACTGTCAGTGGGTCAATCCAGGGTAAAGTCAGAGTCAGTTATGTTAAATCCGGGAAGACGTTTATCTAGCAGAAAACGTCCATTTTCATTTGTGACATCGACACTGCATATCTATCTATGATGTCGTGGTGACGGCAATAGACTTTCTGAAGGGACGAAAGTAACAACGGCTGAACATTTCCCTGACTCAACAGTTTCAAGAGGTAAAAATATGTACGCATATTATGTCAAACATAAAAATATAAACACTAAAAAAAATTTAAAAGATAGCATATCTCTATCGTTTTTTAGTGTTTATATTGTTTTTTTTTCACAACCGTACTATTTGAATTTTATATATAATATATTTTTAAAATGAGAATTGCATCTATTTTGATATCAAATTTTTGTTTTGTAGCAATTGACATCGAGGCAAGCTGTTACTATAATGAATGTGATGACTCGCTGTAAGTTGTATATAGGATCTTCATTACATACTGTATTAATACAAAATACCGAAGTTCCTGAGAATTCAGTTTCAGTAAATGGCAATTTCAACAACTTATGTCTCATCAGTGGAAATCAAATTAAAACATTTGGAAGACCATAATCCGAAATATGTGTAAAAGCTGATAGAGAACTACATAAAAAGCCAAAAATTGTCTAATGGCAGAGCTATGCAAAACGGAGATACTTCTTAGTTTTAATCATTTTTTTTAATTAAATTATTGCAATTTTTTTACGAATTAGATCTGTTTACGGGCCAATACCGAAGTACTGACTATTGGATAGGTGAATAACGTCGGAGACTATTAGTCCACCAACAAAGGCTTCTTCACAATGGTAAAAAACGCAAAATACCCAAGTTACTTTTAATTTGGTTTCTGCATTAACCGATAAAAATATTGATTGAACAACTCCCCTACGCAGATACTACACAATGTGGAACAAGCCAGTTATTCAGATATAGCGTAACATACCATATTTGCTTCGGTTTTGTCTCAGAAAATATATCTATACCCCGACTGTAACCCGAATAATATTAACATACGCAGTATGTTTTTTTTATACTGAATGCCTTCAGCATTTTGAAATCCGTTTTTAATATCATAACACCAATACAATACGTTTGTAGGTAATAGTTTTTTGGGAGTCTATTTTTGTCTCTCTGTCATTATCCACCAAAGTAGGTTTTGTTCCATTGATAGTAATTTGTAAGCATCATAAATGGACAATATTTAAATTCCACTATTTTCTATTTTCTTTCAACAGGAATATTACACAAATAAATTAAAGACAAACTAGAAGAGTGTTTTTATACAAAAACGAATGTCTCCCCCGATACAAATATTCCTGGAGATGATTTGTATCTTTCTATGTTGCCTCTGCAGTCGAATATTACTGAATTTGGTTGAAATCCAATGAAAGATGTTGGAGAATTGAAAATCAAAATTCAAAATGCTATGACAAAAAGGAGCATTACTCAAACAAATGTTGGCCGATCAATCAGGCCAGACAAAATGCAAAACTACGCATAAATGTCAACAATCTTGTGAAGTTTGGTTGAAATCCGATGAAAGATGTAGGAGAATTGGCGTCCAAAAACTTAGTTATTCAAAAAGGGGCACAACTCCAACAAAAATTAGCCGATCAATCCAGCGAGACGATATGCACATCAAAGCTCTGTCTTTAGCTTATTTTGGCTTTACATTTAGATCATAATGGTTATTTGTTCTCTATCAGTTTTTGAACATTATTGATTTTATGGTTTTCCAAACGTTTAGATTTTATCTGTACTGAAGAGATATAAGTGAGGCTCCTCATGGGGGGTTTCTAGGAATCAAATAATCATTAAATTTTTGCCTTGGTAATCAATAAATTTTTGGCTTAGTAATCAAAAGGTATATAAAAATTCAAGCTAATAATCAAATAATCATTAAATAAATGCCCTCGTAATCAAATAATCATTTAAAAAATGCCCTTATAATCAGGTAATCAAGAAATCCATGACGGACCTCATAAGTTGTCGAAATGCGCATATGCAGAAAATAAACTAGCAGTACACTTTAAGTTCGGTATTTAGTTATAAGCCATGATGGTCAACAATCCTGTGAAGTTTGGTTGAAATCCGATGAAAGATGCAGAAGAATTTACGTCCACAAACATAATTTTGCAAAATTATTAGTCGAAAAGGGGCATAACTCCAGCAAAAATTAGCCGATCAATCCGGTCTGACAATATGCACAACTAGGCATGATGGTATGGTCAACAGTCCTGTGAAGTTTGGTTGAAATCCGATGAAAGATTTAGGAGAATTAGCGTCCACAAAATTTGTGACGGACGTACAGACTGGCGGACAGACTGACGGAGGGACGGACTGGCGGACAGACTGACGGACGGACGACAGACGGAAAAGACAAAAACAATAGGTCCCCCTTGAGAGGGGGAAGACATGACTTAAAGACTTTAAGACAGTAATATGATTGGATGAGTCAGACATGTGTTATTTCACCATAAGACCTTCGACATCAATATCACAATGGTGTGATATTGATGTCGAGGGTGTTATGGTGAAATAAGACACACATAGCCAATCAAATTACTAGATTTTTGCATGAAGTATAATAACATATGATATCCTGAAGAGGACGTGAAAACTCTTGAACCGACAATACAATACTATTGAATGCAATACTAAAAAACAATAAGTCTCCCCAAACTTCGTTTGGGAGACTTGGCAAACAATATAAAGCAGCCAAGAATAAAAAAGAAAAAGAAAACAATTTACTCTCCTTCAGATTAAATGAAAATTATGTTTTGCTACCTATTGTCAATACATCCTACCTATTCGGGTGATCGGAATCTACGTTCTTAGTCGACGTTTGTTCCTCGAGGGAACGTTCGTGAACTGGAAAAAACTGACACAAGGAAGATACCCATTAAGGAAAGATCCCCATATCGATTTACTCTGGAAGTTAGAATTTCCAAAATATGCAAGACTGATACACAGGATCTTGTCTGAAAATTTGTCATTTGCGTTCATATATGCAACATATTTATTTTTGAAGTTTGTAACTTTGATTTTTGAATCGTCATTTGAATGTTTTTGTTTCAATTTTAGATCTGTCCGTAGTATTGTTGGAATAGTGACTGGTTGTATTATTACAGTAGCTATTATTGTATTTATTGTTGTATATGTATGCGTAAATTGTTCAAAGACCAACCGTGTTTCAGCTATAACAACAGTTCAAGAGCCCAATATTATGGTAGTACAACAACCACAAACCATTCATCATCATGGATACTCGTGTGAGTATATACTAGGAGATATAGAGTAAATGTCAATTAGGTAACAATTCGAAAGCCAACTTGAAAAACTTCCCCGTGAATAGAATTAATCATACACAATATACATTCTCAACCCAGGGTTTTTCATCTCTTCTAACTAAACTTGCAATATCCAAAATGTTTGTAAATTTTATTGAAAACTAAGCAGTATCTCCCTCATGCAAAGCTCTTTGCTGATTTTGGATTTCCATTTAGATAATATTTTATTACTTGTTTTCTATCAGTTTTTTAACATCTTTCACTTAATTTTTAGATTTTTATCTGCACTGATGAGACATAAGTTATCAAAATGGCCATATGCAGAAACTTAATTTATAGTAACTTCGGTATTTTGTTATTTCTAAGTCTGAAACACTTATTTTGGCTTTTCAATGTAGATCCTATTCTAATTTTTTCTCTATCAGCTTAAAAATATATTTCGGTTTATGGATTCCCCAATATTTTCAATTGATACGCACTGAAGAGACATAAGTTTTCTAAATGTCCATATGCAAAACCAAATTCACAGTCGCTTCGGTATTCTATTATCTAATACCACTGGGCCGATGCCACTGCTGGTGAAATGTTAGTCCTTGGGGTATTCACCAACCCAGTAGCCAGTACTTCGGTGCTGGTCCGAAATCAATTTTATTTGAAAACTGGCAATATCTAACTTAAAAAAGGAGTATCTTCCTCTTGCAAAGCTTTCTCCTTATCTAATTTCAGCTTTTCGCCCCTTACATATATTTTCCAATGTTTTTATTTGATCTGTACTGAAGAGACTTTAAAAGTTGTCGATATTGCCATATGCAGAAACTACGCTGAAACTTAATTCACAGTAACTTGGGTACTTTATTTATTATCGTTGCTGAAAATTTACTTGATCGCTTTATTTTAAAACCAAAAAGGGACTCCGGTGTACAAACTGAAAAATTGACAACGGGGATCATGTTGTTTTTTTTATCAAGAATTCTTAAATTTTCAAAAGACTTAAAAAAATAATGGAAGCACCGCATAAATACTTTGGATAAACTTCAACATTCTTAAACAAAAAAACTTTACACTTTTGATGTCTTTGTTTCTTGACAGTCTTCAAAACGAATACTAGTACTAATTAACATAGCTAAGTACACTTCCTTAAAATATGTAATACATTGAGGACACGGTATTAAATCTGATTTTACCAGCCCAATAGTCAGACATGAAAAAATTACCTTGCGTTTTATAGAAATAAACTGTTTTTATCAAAATTCTAACCACTTAAAATACTGAGGCTTCATTGCGTATATGGCACTCGGTAGATGTCCTTGTTACTGGATTTGGCCTCATATTTCGATATTTTTGGTAATGAGTACTTCTTTTTAGACTACTTTTGGGTTATGTCTTTCCATATTATTTGATTCTAATACACGTGTACAGCATAACAAAATTTAGTATGCAACTTGGGTATTTATGTATTTTAAAAAGGAACCGAGAAGCTTCTTTTATTATAGTAAATTGCTCTTCTAGTGATATCCAATATGACAAAGAGCGACTAAAACTATGCCATTGACAAAATGTTGAATTTCTATGATAACATTACTATTAGTGTAGTAAATATTACTTAACATTACAGATACTCAACCAACGGCACCACCACCTGCACCCGTGAATTATCGTGGATATAATAATGACATTAGTGGACCACCACCTTTTCCAGTATTCTCACATACACAGACAACATATCCAAATGGACTATCTGCGTCACCTTTACATCCATTTCCAGGGAGTCCACAGTCTATCAAATGAAAAAGAAAGAAGATATACAAACAAATAAATATATAATGTAACTTCGTCACATAGTAATTGTACTTATTTGATGGTTTGTTTATTTTGTTGACTTCAATCACAGTATTAGGGAATATTTTCATAAATTTAAAATGAATAACTGTATCAGGATGATGATACAAACGTCTCAAAAACAACTGTCATATTAGCTTTCATGTATTGTTTACATACAATTTTGCATTACAGTCTTTGAGATCTGCTACGGACGGATGAAATTTTCTCGTCCTTGGTGTTTCCGTGAGCACGGTGCCATTTTGGAAATTCTAAGACCTTCTAATACAACTACATTTTGATATCTTGGTCATGCTTGGTTGATTTATTATTTGAATAGCGGTCTTTGAGATCTGCTGTGGACAAATTTTGTCCAGAAATAATAAAGGGCTACAGCGAGCACAGCATTATACGACCGCAGCATTTCGACCACTTAAATTCATACATGTGTAATTTAAATGAATGAGGACACAGTAATGAGCTTGACAGTAATTTGATGGACACAGTAAGGAGCTTAACATAGTATCTAGCTGGAAAAAAGTAGGGAAAATAAAAATTAGCCCTTTTACTTCTTATTGATCGGAATTGGTAACAGCTAGGCAAAATCTGTTACCACCAACTAAATGCTAACATCAGAGAATTCCAAAATAAAAAAATCCCATTGAAATCTGATGAAAAATAAAGATACATGTATCACATATTTCGAAAAAAATTAATTATGACTTCATAAACCCCTTAAAAATTTTAAAGTTACTTAAACAACTGCAATTTTGGCCCTGTGTGGCCCATTATAGCTTGGAAACAGTAAAAGATGCGCCAAATCTGTTCACATGCAACTTACGCCATACATTAAGAGGAATCCAAAGAAAACAATATAATTGAAATAAGATGAAAAATAAAGATGTCACATATCTAAAAAAATGCAATTTTGGTCCCTTTGAAGGTTAATTGCCCGGAAATGTAAATCCATTGACATGCATCCAAAAGATTACAAAAAAGTGGAATCCAAAGAAAAAAATCCCATAGAGATCTGATGAAAAATAATGATATTTCGAAAAATCTCCTCTGACCCCTTTTACTTCCGAAACAGTAAGAAATACACCAATTAGTTAACATACTGCTGAAAGCTTACAATAAGAGGAACGACGACAACGACAAGGACAGCACCATACCATTATATTTTTCGTATAAAAACACGAAATGTGAACCCTGCCTATATTGTTGAAAATGACAAAGTTCAGCTATCTGTATTAAAATTCAAAACAAATTGGAGGTGCATATGTACAATGCATATAGAAACACTCTGAAAAGTTTCAGTCTTCCTGATGAAAAACTGTGCGAGGAGCTGATTACACAAAATGGGTACCGTTTCTAAAGAACTTTGTCGAAAAATAACAAAGTTCAACTATCCCTAAAATCCACAAAAAAGTTATAAAATGCTACCAAAAATAGGAGCTTCAAAGATTCAGACTTCTTGATGACAAACTGTTAGATGATTTAAGTACACAAAATGGGTACCCTGAATATAGAGTATTGTTGAATAAAGGGCTACGTCGATAGCAGCATGAATACGACCGCAGCATGTCGACGACTGAATTTATGGAAATTTAAACAAGTGTAATTAAAAATGAATGTGAACACAGTCAATAGTTTCATATAGTAAAATGGACATGTGGAGCTTGACGAATTAATTACCTGCAAACAAACTAGAGAAATGAAAATAAGCCCTTTTGACCCCTTATTGATTGGAAACGATGAAAGCTGAGCAAAATCTGGCGATTACCAATTAAATCTTGTACAACAAGAGAAATCCCATTGAAATACGATAAAAAATAAAAAATTGAAGTTGTATTGTTGGATCCGTTTGGCTCCTTACAACACAGAAAAACCCCTCTTAAAACGGTAAGAAGTATGTCAAATACCGGTATGTCACCTTACGTTAACAGGAGTCAAAAGAAAAAATACTATTGAAATCCAAGTGAATTATGATTTCACATATTTTTAAAAAATCCAATTTTTGCCCCTTTGATTCCTTATAGCTCGGAAACAACAAGACCTACGCCAAAAAAAGCGCGCTTACAATGAGGGGATACAAATAAAAAAAATCAATCAAAATCTGATGATAATTAAGATTTCACATAATTATTTCTAAAAATGTAATTTCCGTCCCTTCGATCCCTTATAGCTCGGGCACAAATTCCTTTGGCAGACTACTGAAAGCTTACAATGCGAAGAATCCAAAGCAAAAATTCCGATGAAATCCGATGAAAAGTATGCATTTTAGAGAATCTGCATGTATACAATGTTGGCCCCGTTTGGTCCTTCATAGCTCGGAATGGAACAACGGCAGTAAAATACCGAAGGAACAAGAAGTTATCGAAAAATCTGATGGTGCAGGCTAGCGTGCCAAGTTTTGATAAAGAATCCAGTGCAAAAACTGCATCATAATCGGATGAGAAATCAAAAAAAATTGGAATTCGCCCTTTTTTGTCCCCAAAAATTTTGCGGTCGTATGTAAGAGAAAAATTATTTGAAAAATGCGGATGCAAGCAGTGGCTAAGGTTGTCAAAGGGGAAAAATATCGATGATTCCATCTTGTTTTTAGCGTCAAAATCTATCTAGAATCATGTAAATGCAAAATTTGAATTTTCCGAAAAGGAGAGATTTAATCAGTAAGATTTTTCCTTGCAGATGGCTACTCTCGGATCTCTAATATCAAGCTTGTTGCACGGGATATTTTGCACAGAGAGGTTTTGCAACGTATCAACAAATACGTCCGAAGGACCGACTATCGGTGTGTAACAACACGAGGATAAATAACCTTTTCCAAATCAGCACGGTTATCATCCCGAGGCGCCAGTCGAGGGCTGTTATGGGTCTAGGGATGATAACCGTGCTAATATGGAAAAGGCCATGCCTAAATTAATCTGTTTATTATATACTTCCAATTAAAAGTTATCATCACACCCGGGCTGAAATAGCAATATCACCGGGCTGATATGGATATTTAAGAACGAGGCGGTCTGATATGGCCATATCAGACTGGGTATATGATATGGACTGTTAACTTTTGCTTATATTACATATGCAAAACAGAACATATCTTCGCTAAGTATGTAATAAACAACTGTATACCGAGAAATTAACATTTCAATGCTTATAAGTTAAACTCTTGCACCAGCTTCCTATGATATTATAGAATCCGTCACATTATATTTCTTGTGATAAACAAACATTTCTAGACATGTTCTGGAAAAGAACAGTAGATCGTATCAGAAAAAATGTTTCCCTAAAATATATATGAGGATAGTAGGCTGAAGACGTAAAATCTTGAAGATACCACGGATCAAAAATTAAGTTTTCTCTCGGAGAGTTTAGATTTTTAAAACTGGAGTCTCTCAAGAGCCTGTATATATAGGACAAAATATATAAAATAACCAAATATTTGACCAAAAAGGGCAATTACTCCTATATGGGTACTCAGATTTTCTTCAAAATTGCCAAGTCAGTAGATCTTGATGTGCTGAACATTTTTGCAACTGAAACTTCACCTTTATCTCTAATTGTTTTTAAGATATAAGACACAATGTATAAAATCACCTAAAATTCGACCAATAAAGGGCAAAAACTCCTATACGGGTATTCAGATTTCATACAAATTTCCAGGTGGGTAGATCTTGACATGCTGAACACTTTTGCGATTTAAAGTTGACCTCTATCTGTTATAGTATTTTTTTAATAAAAAATGAAAAACATTCAAATTTTAAAAATTTCATGGGAAAAGGGCAATAACTCCAAAAACTGGTCAACAGATTTACTTCAAAATTGCATGGCAGGTAGATCTTGTCATCGTGAAAAACATTTTTACTCCTGTTAGATTTTTGACATTTGTAACGGTTTTAGAGTCATTTGCAAAAAAAAAAAAAGCAATTTACCCGTATATGCTATTTTTAGTAACAACAGCAATGTTGTTTGGTCCTCAGACTCCTCAGATACAATTTTGAAACATGATACCTAGTAATGATCCAGGCGAAGTTTGGTTAAAATTGGCTCAGCGGTTTCAGAGGAGAAAATTTGTGAAAAAGTTTACGACGGACGACGGACGCCAAGTTATTGCAAAAGGGTCAAGTGAGCTAAAAAGGGGTGAAAAGTTGGAGTATCACCAGGTGCTCTGGAAGGGTAAAATTGCCTCTTCCATGTGCTGCATCCGTCGTACTCCGATTAAACGTCTGATATGAAATGATAGTTTGATTAAAAAATGGATATACTCAAAAATTTAACAGTTAGTGAAATGGTCAACCACCAAAACTATGACAAGTCAAAACAAGAATCAAAATAAAACAACATCTGAATTAAAAGGCAAAAAACAATACCCCAAAATGTTAATTATCATTACATTGTAATGTTTCGCAAAACTTCTGTAGTGACAATTTCCAACATTCGCTGGACATTCTACTTTTACGACAGAGAGAAGGTTCAATATCCCGTAGAGGTGTGGGAATATTACTGATCAAAAACATCTAAAGTTTGTTAAAACCGTGCTTTATAATTGGGGTGGGGAAGTTAAAAAAAAACAAAAAAAACAAACAATCAAACAAAAACAAAATCAAATTAAAAAAACCCCAAAAACAAACAAACAAACAAAAAAAAACAAACAAACAAACAAAATCCTGAGCAGAAAGATTTCACTTCTCCATAAGTCAATAATAAAATAATAATCACAAGACAACCAATCGGTCCTTGTGGTTTTATTTACAAAGGCAAAGGTTTGATATTTAGATCTTGCATTGTAGAATTTGAAATCTGATATTTTCCCAAGGACTTTCTATGGATCATTTGTAAACAATGTTGCAAATGGCTGTTCATTGGTGTGTGTTTCGTCTTGTTGAATTTCTAAATCTAAGCTTCTCTTTTTTATGATGTCACCTACCTTTTTGTTTTGAATCGTCTTCAACTGGAATTTTGTTATTACATGATAATGGTGTATTGTTTTAATAAAGAAATCAAATCCCCTTTGATATTTTTTTCATTAATCGCAGTTTCGAATATTTGTTTTTCGCAATTAACAGGCAAGAAAATAAAAATGCTATTTTGAATGATTTTTCAACTCAATTTCTTTTATTGATACTTGTTATATTTTGTTAGCATGATAGAATATTTATTTAATACATTGTTCAGGGGGTATTGAAATTTGCTAGAAATTACAGAAAAGCGATTACATAGAAAACATAATGAAAATATTAGTATTATGTTGATGTTTATTAAAAACGAAGCGTTCAATGGCTTTGTGCAAAATATTGCTACAAACACCAACTGAANAAAAAAAAAAAAAAAAAAAAAAAAAAAAAAAACTGAATAAAATAAAAATGCAAAAGATAATAGATTGTGTCCTAATTAAAATCTCTTTTAACATTTAAAAATTAATAGGCCACCCACATAGTTGTTTTGTTAAAAAGCATGGTGTCGTTAAAAATACCATTAAGAATACTCATTTGTAGACGATAGTGATACATGCATGACTTTAACTGTACTGTAATAACATTACATCACAAGCGACGAAGTAGCCTTTTGTCAAAGGTCAATTATGAATCAAAAAGGGTTTAAAAGCCCAGCACAAACAATTCACAGTATATCAATAGTTTGTTTATTTGAATTAAATAACAATATATCACTTCGAATAAGACCTTTTTGATGTTACTCAACAGATACCAAGAAGGTACATTTACATTTTATGATACAAGTGAGTTTTAACTAAAAATGGAAATGTGTGGTCGGCTTGCTTTTTTCGTTTCAAATTGGTTCTTAATATTCTTTTTACAGCAAGGTATGTATTGTTTTCCTTTAAAATAAAACACTAACTCCGGATCCTGCTTTATCAAAATTCAATAAAAAAACTGTTAGTTTTATTATTAAAACTGTTAGTTTTATTATTAAGTTGATATCAATAAAAATAGGAAGACGAAAATACCTTTTCTTGTTTTGTGTATTTGAAATATACGTTAAGTGTCTCAAATCAAAATTACTGTTTTACATTAATCTTTATTCAGAAATGTACATTTTTACCCGTAAGGGTTGAAAGCATATATAAACATACAATATAAACAAGCATAATCTGTCAAAATATTGTCTGTGTTGAACTATGCAATTATTTTTCCACTTTCCTCAGCATAAGTGACTTTTTAATAAATGGAGCAACTTATTGCAAGTGAACCGATAGGGACAATTTCAATTTCATTTTCATTGTTTTCAATTTTAATCAAAGACTGAAAGTCTTGAGAGTTGCCAATATAGAGAAAAGAAAACAATGCAAAATTCATTAAACTTAAGGTTAGTGACAAGTACAGAATAAACAAGATACATGCTGTAGGACCCTTAAATGTAAAAACGGTCATAAATGTACAAACGGTTATAAATGTAAAAAAATCTTTCTCTAAATGTAAAACTTACGCTTAATGTAAAACCTGTTGTTATAAATGTAAAAATCAACTTGTCATAAATGTAAAAAAAAATTCCGCTAAATGTTAAAACTTTTCTTTTACCATAAATGTAAAAAAATAATTCCGCTAAATGTAAAAACTTTTTGTAAGGATATTATTCCCCTAAAGGACACCTTTAAGATTACACGACGTCAGTACAAAAAAATGTACAATGCACATTAGTCGGGACATAAGTCAACCACCATGAGTTACAGATCAAGTTTGAGTTTGGTTCCAGTCTACTGTTTTTTTGACGGAGTTATGGGCCTCAGACTTAGAAAATTTTTGTGAAAGTTCAGTTTTCCGGACTTTTTTCTAAATCATTGCAGATATTGATCTCATATTTTTTATGTGATTCTTCCAACATGAGATAATAACAAATACTTGTATGTGATTTCTCCATATGGTCCAATGTTCCCCGCTGGCGGTTATTTTTTTTTATCCAATCCAAGAGAAATGCGAAAATTCCTGTAAAGCTTGGCTGAATTTGCTTTGAACAGTGGTTTCAGGGATGATGAAAAAGATGTTAGTAGTTGATATGGGAAAAAATCTGCGGTTTTCAAAAAACGTTTTTTGAAAACCTGCGCCTTTTTCCCATATCAACTACTACCTACGGGACCATAGAAAAAAACAAACAGGTAAGATTTGTTATTCACTACAGTTGAGACGGGTAAAACGGGCTAGATTTTTAATGAGGTCGTAGTTCACTCACATTTTTTACGTTGCTTGCGGTTTAAGCATCTCATAAGTAAAACAAAAATCTTATAGGTTTTACTCTTTTTCCAACGCTCAAGACTCTTGTTTAACCTGTTTAAGACACTGCTTATAAACTCTATCATTTCTTATATAAGAAAGAAAAATAATAATCCAGTAATAAAAAATGTTTAGAGGAACACAGTTCTGTGATCGATATGAGTATTGGAATTTTTTACTAGACACTCCCATAAGAACTCCACAAAATGGAGAAGCACAAGTCAAAACGGATTACAAATTTAGCATAAATGATAGGGCTTCGTTTTATGACTGGTACAATGGGTATTTTTTAATTAAGTTTAAAGTAGATAAACTAGCTGACGGAGCAGCACCGGTCAACGACACAGTATCTGTTATTTCAGATGTAACAAATTTTCTTAGTCAAATGACAGTCTACCAAAACGGAAAAACAGTTTACGACTGTAATAAATCAGATGGTTATGTTAACAGCTTAGGCAAAAACAGCTTTATTTACCCTGATGATGTTGCAACCGCTGTTGATGCTAATACAGGGTTTAAGGCGAGAACAGCTTTAACTAACGCACGAACAGAAGTAACAGCAGAAATACCACTAAATAGATTTTCGTTCTTCGCCTCGTTAGAACAAAATCTTTTACCCCCGGCACAGATGGGAATAACGGTAATAATAAACAACGATGATTATTTATTATACAAGGCCGATAGTGCTGCTGACGGTAGAGTTGTAATTACACATTTTGAACTTTGGATTCCTAGACTAAAATTAAATTCTGTTGGTTTAACGGATGTGTTACAAAATTACATGAAACCAAGACGGTGGACATATCTAAGAGAATCTATTAACACTAATATCTCGAGTCAATCTGTTGAAGGGTCGTTTCGTATTACAACAGGAATAAAAACACCCGAAACACGTAATTGTGTTTTTACTAAGAAACGGGAAACATAATGATCAAGAACAAAATCCTCTGTTACTTGATACATTCAAATTAAACGCAGACGACGAAAATTGTACCCTCCTGACAGCAAGATTAGAGGTTGGCGCCGGCACGTTTTACCCGGAAACAGGATATAGTTCGAATCAAATCAGCAGAATCTTCAGAGATGCCTGTAATTTTAAACCTAACGCAAGCAACGACTATGACACCGGGAACAGACACCGGGAACATGCTTACCCCTAGCAACTTCGGCTCCTTGTATGGATTAATCTATTTTGATTTGACTTACGTAGACGAATCGTTGAGTATGGACAATACATCTTTGACGTTACATTACAGATTAAATCAGGCTCCAGCCGCTGCTTATAGGATCTTTGCCCTTGTACTGAACGAAGAAGATATAATTTTAGACACGGTCGGAAACGACATAATAATTATCTAGACTTAATAAAAATGAGTACCGCAGGTAGTAAATACGTTAACTATAGTCTTGGTTTATCCGAAGGTCAAAGAAAGAATCTAGCTAAAGCATACAAAAACACATCTTGTTTAACATTAAGACTAACAAACAACCAATTAACAGGTGATATGCCGCTAGCGCTAACACAAACACAAATAAATAAAATACAGAAAGCAAAGGCCTCTGGTACTGGTACAGACCTAACAATTAGCAAGACACGAATGTCGAAGCAGTCACAAAACGGAGGTTTTCTTTGAGCAATTGCTAAACTTGCACTTCCGGTCATAAAGACAGTGGCATCCAAACTGTTACCTGCCCTTGGCATCGGAGCGGCCTCCGCTCTAGCTGAAACCGGGGTGAAAAAGATGTTTGGTTCTGGTTTAACAGCAGACGTACCACACAACAAAATTAACACATTATTACGTAAACCATACGTTGACCACCTAACAAAAACATGGAAAGAGCAATTACAGTCAGCACTCAAACAGAAAACAGGAACTGGTC
>MJUU01072147.1:5163-49723 GCA_002080025.1 Modiolus philippinarum
TCGAATTTCTGCAAAAACGGATTGAAAACTACCGATTTTTGAGCCATTTCTCGAAATCCGTCATGTTTTCGAGAGTTAAACGTCATTGATGACGTCATAGAAATCAACAATAATTGTTGCCCGATATATTTCAAGGTATGGCAATAATTATAGAGAAAATTCATCAAAGCTACGATAAAGATTAAAATTTTGTATTTTATAGGGCAAATATACTCTATTCGTGGCTCTACTCCTTTCATCCTATTTTTACATTTTTACTAATTTTGTTGTCGTTTTCAGCTGGTAGCGAATTTAAGTGATTTAACTCAAGAATAGAAATACTGGAATTCGTGACAATATTTCTTAGTTCTGTTCCTCGTTTATTTTGCCCCCAAAAAATGTAGACACATAATACATATAGGTTTGCAAAAGTTTATGATAAATTCAACTTGGGACGAATAATACCTAAGTCTCGTACTAAATTAAGCCCACCTGATGTTATTCATACCCCGTCTCCACCTTCCCAACAAACATTCGTTTTTTTTTTTCAATACTTAATAAAACCAAGAAAAGGTATTTCATTATGTGTCACTGGTAATTTCGAATATATGATGAAATCTAAGAAATTATCATTATTACTAAAGGGAATTAAATTATTCCACTATATCATCTATTGTCTTTGTACAGAGGCATATAAATCATGTTTTTATAGGTCTCTTGCTCGCATACCCTGTAATTTACTATTTACCTTAATTTAATACATTAACCATAGATATATTGAAGAAAAAATATGCATAAAAAACAATAAACAAAAAACAAAACACACAAAAAAGAACAAAAAAATATGGCAAAAAAACAATCATAAGAAAAAAAAATCGAAACAAAATGTTTGAAGTTGTAAAACTTGCTACAACTGAAATTGAAATTGACAACAAAGCTACATTACAAACTAGGCTGTACGACAAACGCGGTGACCTTATCAATAGTAAACTTCCTTTTTCTTTCTAGCAACATTCCAAAAGCACCAGCACATGGAGTTTACATCTCACAACTCATTCGCTTCTCAAGGGCTATGGTCGATACAGTGACTACCTTGATAGAGCTCGGTTGCTTACAAATAGGCTACTTAAGCAGGGGTATGTTGCCCATAACTTGAGGTCATCACTTCAGACATTTTACGGCCGGCGTCATGATCTTTTGGACCGCTATGGGATATCTGTTTCCCATATGAAAGCAGATCTTTCTCTTTGCCACTAAAGTTTGTTTTCCTCTACCGGAGTTGACATGCGGGTGTCTTATAAGAAGCAGGAGATGCTTACTCTAACGGTACATCTGATCTCACCCTAGTTTTAATTAGGTCAATGTTGTTCATCTGTATGTGTTTCTTTATTTTTCTTTTTTTTTGTCCCGTACTCAAGTGGTGTCCTTGTTTCTTAGTGTGTCTGATTTTGCCATTGTCCATGGATTGATAGTTCTTTTGATTGACGGTTCGGTTCTCATTTACTTTCTTTTATGCAGAGAGATTAATTGGCATGCGTTTTATGATGCAAGGAAGAAATATTCACTAAATTTATCAAATTCTAATCTTTATTTAGATCAAAGAACAGGAACATTTGAAATCTTTCATATTGGACAAGATACATGAAGATTTAAGTCAGTCGATTTGCCAATAGGTAACAGTCACGATAAATAGGCCGGTGCGTCCATTGTAAATTCGACCCCCTAAGCCTACAGAAATCGAAACAAGGCCAAAAACAAGATAGTTCAGAGGATAGTTTACGTCGATCTATTGAACAATTAACCAAAGAAAATGAACTAACACTTGTGTATGACAAACTAAAACGTAAAAATTCAGAATACTTTGGCAAACGAATATCAAGCAAAAATAATGAAAGGATGATCTCCAAAATAAAAAATCCAAAATCACGGCAATTCATATCCAACACTAATTTAGGCAGCATGACAAAGGCAAAGGCAAAACAAATACACAAAAATGAATAAGAACACCACAAAACTAAAGCACTAGCAGTATTGACCCTACAAAAACTGACGTATGATCAGGTGCTCCGGAAGGGTAAGCATGATCTCCACGCATGGAACCCGTCACACTGCCTGTTAGAATATGATGTTGAAATATCTGTTTGATTTGTTATTGTCCTTCTAAAACCCGTAGACAAAACTTATGTAAATCCATGGTACATGTTACTTCTGTAACCCTCAAGCAGCACCAAGGTGAAAGTTTGAAAAACATTTCTGTATCTCTTGCTTTTAAACCAATTACAGTATCCTGGAAATTCAACATTGCAATTTGACTGCAAAAGAGTCAAAAACGGATCACAAAAGGATCACTGAATAATAGTTATAATCCTTGATCACAAGACTTCTGATCAATGATTGCAAAACTTGAGATCAAACATTGCAGGGGTGGGATCAAGGATCACAAGCGTTGCAATCAAGATTCATAGGCATTCCGATAAAGAATTGCAAGAAATCTAAAATCTGTGACCGTGCGCATGCGTAGTTGATAAAATATAGAATTCAGGAAAAACCAATTATGTAATAATTGGTCAATAAATGTTTTCATGCAGCGCCAACATTGGGTGAGTAAGCATTTACTTAAATAGGTTCCTGCAACCTAGGGATTTGAATGCATGTACATTGTATGTTCCTTAAACATACCTCCAGATCCCATAATAAGGCACGGTAGCTAATGTGATGTAGAATAGGAGTTTCCGCGAATCCAATTAGTGACGTCACAAAATCTTATTTACATAGGCAAATTCGCATTTTTGGTTGGCAAAGCAGAAGAATTATCATTATATAGCGTTGGAATATAATTTTTTAATCTCTGATAACTTTTTTTATTATATGCACGATTTTGGATCTGTAAAATGCATGTTAAACATTGAGATATTCATATTTTTTTCTACCGATTTACTTTTTAATATAAATAGACAAATATTTTTTCATGTGAATTTCAAAAATGTGAAAGTTTCAAAAAATTATATAGTTTACAAAGTACGCTAATTCTATATATATTTGAAATAAAAAGCTAAAAATTTTTACGTCCTGTAAAAGTGTAAACATTCCATAATTGAGATCAAAGAAAGTTATCCATTTATCTTAAATAACAAATTCTCACAAGTTAATTGAAAATGACATTTTATGACCCTAATCAGTGACTACAATTTCTTGCCAACCAAAGATAATTTTTTAAGCTTGTGACGTCACGACGGAAACTCCTTTATAATAATAATTACATATAGATGTATGGTTGGCCGGTTCCTTGAGAAATATTTTGTCATCAGTTGTTTTCCTATTGTCACCATTTTTATCGAGTGGCAACATTAAACATGGTCTCTGTAGATTATTGAGTAAAGAATATTCTATATTCTAATAATTCGGGAACGACTATTTAATTTGAAAGGGGGTTATGGTTTTTTTTTCTGGACAGAATTTTAACTTGTATCAACAATTTTTTGTTTTTGTTTTTCAAAACAAGAATAATTTCAAGATATTTGTTTCATCATTTTTACAGCCAGAATATTTTTTCACATAAAATCAGCTTCAAAATATTTTTTTTGGAAAAAACCATAGCCTCCCCTTCAAATTAAATGGTCGATCCCTGGCGTGTATTTGAAAAATCATAATCATATAATCTACATAATGCTACTACTTGTCGAGCTCCTTTAAATAAAAGACCCGAGATGAATTCAAAATAGGGAAACTTGTTTTGTTTACTGAAATTTTTAGAAATGGTTGCATAGAAAGAATAAATTTCACTGAGGTAAGTCAAGGCAGATAACGATTCTGGTTTTACGAATACTCTACGATTTAGAGGAAAACATCGAAATATATATTCAGCCTTATTATATCATAATTCATGATTCAAATCCCCAACAAATATAGCTTGCCTCACCAAAGCGCATTGCAATCTCAACTTTGATATTCGTAGTTGTCGGTCCTGGAACTGAGATATTACATTTCCTGTGAAGCATGTTGCAGACGCCAAGTTTTCTTCATATTTGAGGATTGCAAATTTTCACAATAATTTGAGCATTATGTTATTTAAAAGCAAATGCCATTTCATTTTGAAAGTTTTCAGTCAACAGCATCACAAAAGGCCAGTGTTTAAAGAAAAGGAAAGGGGATATTATTTCATTTTCAAGGTAAGACATTATCTCATTCGTAATTTCATTTTCAGTGATGTTTATTGGAGGTAATTGTATTTCACTGTGAGAGGCTTGGAACGTACATTGAAGCCTTGTTCGGAACGGCCGAAGACTGAGTCTGCAGTCTGTTACGGATAAGTGCCAAAAAGGCCATTTTTCCTCTCTTTTCGTTGACTTTTAAAAAATGCTAACCGTGGGTCAAAGAGGCATTTCTCATTTTCCTCGGACTAATGAAGAGGCACTGAATGACTGATTAGTCAGTTAATAAAAGCCTGTGAAACTCTATGTTCCAGGTAGATTCCAGGTTATTTTCAAACCGTTTGAATGGCGGAAAGGACTCTAGAAGATTTTTTTATTACTAGTAATTCACATATTTCTAAACCACAACAACACTATGGGAAAAAACATCTAAACTGCTGAACGGCAATATCGCGGTTCATCGTCAATGTCACCATGGCAACACAGCTAGTTTCCGGTTCAGAGGATTGCCGTTATGGTGACCTCGTGAAATGGAAAGGAAACCAGAAGGGAATTTTTTGGCGTTGAAACTCGAGACATATGATTTAAATAATCGGAGAATTTTTTAGCAACATATTTCGGGTTGATTGGGTAACAAAAAGTAAAAATTTTGACAGTTTTTCAAAAAATGTATAAGCAAACTGACTCTCGTTATATTGAGAAGAAAAATTAGCCAATGAATGAAGTAGATTTTGTCATGTGATCGTTTGGTCGTACAAAAAGGTCTGGTGACAGGCAGAAAAAAATGAAAGGCACCAATATATATCCTGGACGACATTCTTATCATAAGTGCCAGCTTCGCTGGCATATTAAGTTTTGCTCCATAAGAAATATAACTTTGTAATTTATTTTTCCAGTGTTTTGGAATTGCATCTTTAAATCGTTTGACTTCAAATATCCAATCTATTTTTGTAAATAGTTTGGATAATATAACATTTTCATATATATTACGATACTCCTCTAGTATATTATTTACATGAATTATATCACTATCAATCCCCTAAATTCGTTTCTAATGTCTCTAAAGTTATTTGGTTCACTTTAGGTCAACAAAATCTACCGTTAATTATGTAACTTGGGTCTTTTTGTATTTTATATGAACAAATCAGAAGATATAAAGATATGAAATTAGATAAATTGAGATTTTACCGTAGTTATGCACGTATTTACACCATTTTCAATTTCAAATACACATGCACATCTTTCAACGAGTCACGTGATAATGAGTAAAGCAAATTAGTGGAAAATGTTTATGTGTAACCTAAACACACTGTACCGTGCGCTTCAGTAAAACATATTTGCAATACAGGAAGCACTACTTCAGTTGAATCCTACAGAAGCCTTTGTATGCCAGTAATGGATGGATTACAAAAACAGGAAAACAGCAAACACCTACAATGGCCAGGAACTACAATCACATGCCACAATTTACAAGCAAACCTCACCAGAAAAACAATAATGAAAACAAGAGACAAACATAAATAACGGTAGGAACTCGGGATAGCCGGACTTGCTACCGGCACAAGCAAAAGCCAGTGGTAGGGTTAAACCGGTTTATGTGTACCCAAACCTCCCCTTTCTCTATCCCGTTTCCCTATAGTATCATTAACACGCGAATAAAACCCAATACAGGTAGACTACTAACTCAATGACCACTATCTTGGAACAGAAAAGGCATAAGACAAAACGTAATTTTGAAAGAAGGGTCAAAGAGTGCTCGCCTCTAAACTGCCGGCTAGCTCAAGGAATCTAGTCTGCTGGTAAAACACTGTCGCACTACGGAAGAAAAATCAAACTCAAAACTTCCCGAAGGGTTTGGTAAAGAGTCTGCATGTATTTCAGCAGACATCGGCAGTATCAGTGAGAGGCCAGTATATATGTAAAGTTTTCAGGTCACTGGAATCCAAAGCCAATTTAACGGATTTGTTCAGAATATCTCGTTGATATCCATATCGATATCTGATTTTTTTTTTTTTTTTTTTTGGTAACATTTTATCAAATCTAATAACGGCATGTATACAGTATCCGATAAAGAAGAATTCGTTACGCAAAGAGCGAGACTGACAAATTTCTCTGAAGAAATTAAGAAATAATCAGTATCCTTTTTAGCTCTTGAATTGCAAAGAATAAAGTAATGGTACTGACCAAAGTTGATGAGAACTTTAAAAAAAGATTACAAATTAATCCGTCATTACATGAACATCTCTAATAAATTTCACTCAAACAATGTTACTGATTTACATGTTTCATAACAACCAGCTGATGATAATTGTAGGCTGATGTACATGCAATAAGTGCCGTCATACACAATAATAGTGATATTCCTCCTCTTCACTAACCATGGAAGTCAAAAAAGAAGCAGAGATATGGCTATTGGCAAAGAAATGAGGAAGTATCCGGCGTACTTGTCCTGTTTGTAAAATCTGTTTATATTTGGCAAGGTAGAGTCATGTGTCTTGCTCAGTTTATCGTACGCAGTACAGAAATCTTTGTTGTAGTCATCATAGATGACAATTGTTGTAAATATAACAAACAGAAATAACCAGATCAATATCTGTGTCAACCTGCTGAGGATGGATACGATCTTTACTATCAATCTGCCACATCGACCTAGTTCATAATCCACATAATCACGACTCAGCTGTGGATTTATAACCTGCAAATATATATTTTGCAGAACGTTAGTTGATATTTTTAAAGTCAGAACTTCCTTGCTAAGTACAGAATGCATAAGGCAAATTTAAGCAACAAAATTTTCTCCTCTCTAACCTCTGTATTTTTTTTTTTTTTTTTTTTTTTTTTTTTTTTTGAGAGAGAGAGAGCGACTGCATTCTTTTCTTATTCAGGAATGTAATATTTTGAATAATTCATGCCTGTCAGAAAATAACGTTGTCAAAGTCATTAAAGCCGAGTTGAGTACAAATCAAAATCAGGATTGTAGAAAGCCTACATTTGACCTTGAAGATAGCATAAACGTTATAAACAGAATGAAATAACAGTAGTATATTATGCGATACTTGCGTATGTCCATATAAGAAAATGGTCCTGCCGATTTCTTTAATTGATGTGACCCTGGTTAAAGGGTGTATCAACTAAGTTAAAAAATATCGAGAACAGTTTCAAGAAGTTAAGTTTGTATTTAATCGCCATAAACGGGGGAATAAAAAGAGACTAGAAAGTAAAACAATAAATTGATTGAAAAAGGCGATAGCATTTCGATCAGAAAACATTTCACTGTCAAAATATATGGATGTAGCATTGTGAAACATATGGCAATAAATTCAAGATGAAGAGCAACAATAAAAGTACTGGTACATTACATTTTTGACCGTCTTTTTTTTAGTTTGTTTGTTTACTTAATATCATTTTGTAATATGTTTCCAATGCATGCATTATAGCATTGGGAAAGCAAGTAACCTCTTTATGTCACCTTTATCGTTCAGAAGATGATTTATCATTGTTTTTGTGTCTAACGTCATTGTTTTCTGTGTTCTCGTTTTTGCCCTGTCTTTGGACTTCGATTTTTTTGAATGTCACCCCTTTGTTCCTTCGGTATTCTGCTGCCGTTGTTTTAAATGACAAAACACCGACATTACTGTAAATTTTGGTTCTGCACATGCGTATTAATTTGAATTAATTGGATGATGAGGTTGAAGAAATATAATCAAACACCAATGAGAGTGCAAGACAAAAGATGTCACCCAGCCTTCATTGTTATCAGTGCAAGTGCAAACATATTTCACCACACATCGTGGAGGGTTTGGATCCAAGAAAACGAGTTTAACCCCATTGCAATTTTGCGCATGTCCCAAGTCAGGAATATTTTGGTCATTGGCTTGTCCTTGTCTTCTTATAAAATTTTAGTTTCTTGATATTCGGGTTATTGGATGTTATTGGTTTCCATTAATTTATTCACTTTTATACCTTTTTGGGGCCATTTAGGGCTTGCTTTATAGTGTGAGGTTCCTCACTGTGTGGAAGTCCGTACGGTGACCCCTAGATTCTTTGTTTTGGTCGTTTTAACCTGCAGATGGGATGTTGTCTCCTTGACATTTACCCCATTTCCTTTCTTTTTCATACATAGGTTAGTAACAGTTTACAATCTTGCTTGTATTACAGTAGAGGTTTTTATGAGAGGTTTTGGAAAGATATCTCTTTTGATGAGGCATTTGCCATTACATGTATTAAAAAGCTCAAGACTGGCACATCAATTTGTGGATACACCGTTCTCTGGTAGCGTATATATCTGCTAATTTGAGGGCAGTAACTCTGAACCCATTTAAAGCTATTATCAGTTATTCCCAAATGTCCAACAAAATCGTCTTTCTTTTTTTGTATCTCCTGATGCCTTCTATATTTATCCTTTTCAGTCATTACTCCAAAGATTGGAATACCTACAATAAACATACAGATTAAAAAAGAACCACAGATTTTAGGTCGGGAAAGATAATAATACTGTTATAAAATTGTGTCCGATTCCTTGGCCTCTTTAAGATGACTGTTAGAGAAATTTGTGAAAATTTTCGTAAAGAATCATAAATTTATTATTGCTCAAAATATTAAATAAAATTTGGGAGCCACCGTACATTTAAGCACAAAAAACTGAAATTGAAAATTTAAGGAAATGATAGGGTTTAGGATTTTATGAGAGGATTTATAGATTTAGCTCATTCATTGCATGTGACTTAAAATCATTACATAGTTTATGTGGCCATTCCCCATAAGGTCAAATTATGAAATAAAAAAACCAAGTTACTTAATAAGCTAAACTTTTGCTGTAGAATGTAAATGTAAAAATAGTTACTCATTACCTATAAATATATTCGTCCGATCAATGGAATCAAGAAAATTAAGTTAGTAAGGCAACAGGTTATGTTCACATGATAACGCGATCTCGCAGTGACTGTACCATGGTAGGTCTGATAAGCATGCCAAGGACGGCATTATTCCTTGAACGTTCCAAACAACTGAAATCATTGTAAGTATTATGTATATTGGAAACAATAAATTCATGATGATGGTTTTATATTTTAATCATTCAGCCACTCGTTCCATCACGATTGCTGTACCCCTGTCGGCATATGATTCCAGTCGGCCAGAATCCTTTATTTTGAATTATCTCTTTGAATTCAAACCGGATATTAAGTCTCGTAGACAGTCTACCTTTCTTTGGACGAATGGAAATTATATTCGAAACTGGAACCCCTTTGCGTTCAAGAAAATCAGACATCGCTTGTCTTGTTGAATTCAACGAGACAAGCGATGTCTGATTTTCTTTAACGCAAAGGGGTTCCAGTTTACGTTTGTTACATAAAAGTTGTTTGATGTTCGGTAAGTAGATACGTCTGTGAAGTCATCTGCAGCCTGACAGGAGTAATTAGCATTTTGTCCAAGTTGGCAATTACTAACAGATATTACATTTTCATGCGTTGGTTCAGGATTTTCCGTGATTCTATTCACGCACACGGGAATTTTAAATGAAATCATGCTTTAACATTCGGTTTGTTTCTTAAGGACACTACAGTACGAAATTCGGGATGAGTTAATCATGTTAATCGTATTACAATCACAAAGGTCTGTTGGGGTGAGAGATGTACATTGTAACTTTTGATCGTCATCACAACTTACAAAGGTTCGAGAGATTCATCATTGTTTGCATACAAGTCAACATTTCCCCGGGAAATACATATGTAATTTTGTCGATTACCGTGTTATTCACAGTGTTATTCTTACTAACGCTGAACAGATTGTGGCCTCGTTGAGAAAAAAAAATTAGTTCATGGGTGGGTTTTATGCTTTACAGGTAACTGGATTTTTAAAATGATTTTTGTTAGAAGATATACATTCACTATATTTTTATTCACATCGGTTTTAAAATTCGACAAATCGTTGTGCACAATATACATTGAAATCAAATGTTCAAATACAATCAAGTGAAATACAATCAAGTGCAAAATCAAAGGTTCTAATACCGGTCTCACACATTTAAAGTTTTGTTTGAAATTCTGCCTAAAAGCGGTCGAAAAGACACAAATTTGCTTTAACGACAGACGTGCCAAAAGTATTGTAACAAGTGAAATTTTTCTATGCATTTCTTGTAAAAACAGGATTTGTTTTAAAAGTTCTATTGAATTCATTTCTGGACCGCTTTTTATAAAATTTGCATTGATAAAAAGAACTTGACATGTTATTTCTCAAAGTAGCTTAGAAATAATTTTAGGAATAGTAGTTGCTTTTTACATACAATTTAATTAAGTATTAAAATTTCTAACGTCCTATTTTACCATAGATAGAGTAAATTTTGATACCAAATTTTTTTTGTTTGACTTTAAATCGTGCCAGTTTGAAATCTACAGATCATAAAAATATTCCAAAATCACTGTAAGAAATTACATGTCAAGCTCTTTTTATCAATGCAAATTTTATGAAAATCAATCCAGAAATAGCATAACAAAATTTACTGTTTTATGCAGCTTCTGTATTTTTAAACAGAGCCTGTTTTAACAAGAAGTGTACAGGTATATTTCATTTGTTGCAATACTTTTGACACGTTACTGTATGTATACTAGTTCGGAAACCTTTTCTTTGAAGTTCTTTTCTATTACCTCTTTGGCTTTCCTGCAGGTTTACACTTTCAACAAGTGTTTTGATGATTGTTGACATTTCAACATTATGAGTAGGGATTAACTCACTTTTCGTTTCATTGTTAACATTTTCTACATTTTGTGTATTTGATTTGCTGAAAACAGTGTCAATTTCAGAGACATCGCCATCAATAAACATATAAATATTGTAAAAGTCTTTTGTATATTTTCTGATGCTAGAACTTTTATTAGTTGTTTTTTCTATGACATAGTTTCCCATTCGGACAATCCTCAATTGATGCAGCCCTCCCTAGAATGATGGACCGTCAATCTATTGCAGCCCTTCCTAGAAGAGTTGACCGTCAATTGACGCAGCCCTTCTCAGATGGAACGACCGTCAATGCATGTAGCCCTCCCTAAAATAATGGACCGTCAATTGATGCATCTCTCCCTGGAAGGATGGATCGATAGTATTTCCTTTTCAAACAACCATCAATTGAATCGTCAGTTGATGCCGCCCTCCCTAGATGGATGGACCGTCAATTGATGCAGCCCTCCCTAGAAGGATGCACTGTCAATTGATGCAGGCCTCCCTAAAAGGATGGATCGTCAATTGATGCAGCCCTCCCTAGAAGGATGGATCGATAGTACTTCCCTTTCGGACAACAATCAATTGATGCAACCCTCCCTAGAAGGACGGATCGCCAATTGATGCAGCCCTCCATAGAAGAATGGATCGATAGTATTTTCCGTTCGGACAACCCTAGAGCTCAATTGATGCAGCCCTCCCTAGAAGGATGGATCGATAGTATTTAACTTTTAGTCAACCGTCAATTGATGCAGCCTTCCCCAGAAGAATTGATCGATAGTATGTCCCTTTCAGACACTTGTCAATTGATGTAGCCTTCCCTAGAAGGATGGACCGTCAATTGATGCAGTCCTCCATAGAAGAATGCATCGATAGTATTTCCCCTTCCAGAAAAATTCAATTGATACAGCCCTCCCTATTCTATTTAAAATGTTTTCTGCTTCATCGACCTAAAGAAATATATAGTTATAAGGTTTATGTTATGGTATTTTAAACGAAGGTAATATTTTAATGTGTTATGGTCCTTGCAGATTGAAATAATATTTTTCTATTAATGTTTCTTAAAAACAGGGATAAAAATGACAAAGCAATATTATTCTGCAATATTTCTTACTTTATCGTGATGGATGTTTTCTGCTATATTATAAGGTTATCCTTACAGATAACCTCAGACAATGTTTTAGCTGCAAAGAATTTTCATTGGAAGTAGTCTTTACATGCTCTATCTTACGCTAAATACTCCGTTTCAGGATTTGTCTGATTGTCACATTCTTATAAACCAACTTTCAGACAATGTTCTTGTCTAATCTTCATTATAAATTTACTTGCTTACTCTGATTTTTGGCTCGTCATAAGAAAACCCTTTTACAATCATTTTAAGACATTGAAATCCTGTTGTTATCCTTTTATCCTTACTTTGAATTTTCCCTTTTCATACACTTGCCTTACAAAAATCTTCAAGACTTATTTTCAATTTTCAAAGAACATACTTTTAAAGGCAAAAGGTTTTTCTGTCTAACACAGGGGCGTAAGACAAGCTACACACATTTATTGCCGTCATTTTTTTTTTCACAACAATATATTTAGCTAAGTTAGTATGTTATTTAAAATAAACTACAAAATACTTGTATCAAGAAAGATATCGAATATAGTGGACTTTAGTCAAGGAAAAGAAAGAACAATTTCGTTGATGCAAACTGCATACCTCATCACCTGATAGGGGTCCTAAGACATATACCTTAATTTGATCTGTACTGAAGAGACATGGGTTGTCGATATGGTCATATGCAAAAACTGAAATTAATAATCCTGCCTTAATAATAGATTCAAAAGGTTTATATAAGGATTGTAGTTACGATATCGCTCTATAACTTCTAGGGTACGATTTATTCTAGCCACTTCCATTATAGATAGGAATCAGAACTCCATGTTTCCAGCATGATTAAATTTTCCAAAGACGCATACATCGATTAAATAAAATAAGAATTTCTTGTCTAAATTTAGTTCTGCAGTATCTTAAATTTTCATTTTATACCATATCAAATCCTGGAGCTCTCCTTAGATTTAAATAGTTTATTGCTGTTTCTAATTCAAGTATTGTAATAATGCCACCAGGTATAGAAGTTTTCGTATCTAACTGTAAAATACCATTGATCGAATGGTCGTTAAACGTTTTGAATTTTCAATCAAGATTAGCGTCTTCTACAGGAGTGTAAATTTAAGTAAATCTGACCGAATATTAATGTTCGAAAACACAGATCATATCATATCCTGCTGTATTGTCAATGTCTTCAAAAGTTTTGTTTATAAATTCTTCGTATGCTAAGAGCTAGCATTTTCGGAAGGTGCTTTTAGCAGATTTATAATCAACGTGATGAATAGAACCTACCTGCAGGTCCACTCTCTAATATCATTGTTTGGCGAGTAGTACGTTCTAACTGGTGCATATGTTAGTAGTCCAATATGCTTAAGTGACAATGGCAAATTCATATCACATATATATGCCATATATATTTGGAATGTGTTATAGAAATTATTTACACGTTTCTATGAAAACAAATAAGATATAGCCTTAAAGTAAAATAAAAATTTGTTTGATAAGGATCTCACAAGAATGAGAATTAAGCTTAAAAAATGTGCACTTTATAAAAATATCTAAACAAACAAAAGTGACAACAAAAGTCCGAAGCAATTAAAGGGAGAGACCAGTAAGGTAAATCCGTAAGGTGTACGACAATATAGAGAACACACAAACGACATATTCCCGACATGGATGTAGCGTTCTTCGACAATTAGCAAAGAATTCCTCTCAAACCGGTGATATATGGTAGAAATGACCAATAAATTGTCAGCAATAATAAAAACAAAATTGGCTCAAATTAACTTTTTAATAAGACGAAAAATAACTATTTTGCAAATTAAATATAAATAGTATTTAAAACTTATCTTACAATTATAAAGTGTAAACAAATATCCAAATTAATAATCCACTGAATTCCACCAATATATATCCAAATGAATATTCCTTATAATCCTCACTAAATAGTTGATAACAATAACTGATTCACAATAACTGATGTCGATTTCCAATACAAAGATGTGCGTAAAAATTCTGTATAAACTTATTAATCCTGTATAAACTTATTAAACTGACTGCCTAACCCTTTGCTGCACCCTTATATATATATATACATTTATTCTTTCTAGAAATAAAAATAAAAATAGACAAGAGAGGAAAACAAATTGAAAAACGGGCGATGGAATTGCGATCAGAAAATATTTCATTGTCAAAATATATGAATGCAGCATTTGCAACATATGGCAATAAATTCAAGATGAAGAACAACAATAAAAGCATTGTTACATTGCTTTTTATGTAAATACTTTGTCTCCTGTTTATTTACTTAATATCCTTTTTTTAAATGAGTACATGCATGCATTATAGCATTGGGAGAGCAAGTAACTTCTTCACGTCACCTGTATCGTTCAGGTGTTTAAATAACAAAACACCGCAGTTACTGTGAATTTTGTTTCTGCATATGCGTATTTAATTGGATGATGAGGTTGAAGAAATATAATCAAACACCAATGAGAGTGCAAGGCAAAAGATTTCATTCAGCTTTTTATTAGTGCAAGTACAAACATATTTCACTACACATACATTGTAATGGGGGGGGATCAAAGAAAACGAATTTAACCCCACTGCAATTTTTTCGCCTGTCCCAAGTCAGGAATATGTTGGTCATTGGCTTGTCCTTGTCTTCTTATAAAATTTTAGTTCCTTGATATTTGGGTTATTTGGGTTATTGGGTGTGGTTTGTTTCCATTGATTTGTTATCTTTTTACCGTTTTGGGACCATTTAGGGCTTGCTATATGGTGTGAGGTTCCTCACTGTGTTGAAGCCCGTACGGTGACCCCTATAGCTTTATTTTAGGTCGTTTTAACCTGGAGATGAGATGTTGTCTCCTTGTCATTTACCCCATTTCCTTTCTTTTTCATCCGTAGGCAAGTAATTTTTTACAATCTTGCATGTATTGCAGTACAGGCTTTTATGAGAGGTTTTCGAAAGATATCTCTTTTGATGAGACATGTGCCATTACATCAGATGAATATTTGTCAACACATGCTGATACATAAAATTTGTCATGGGAGGCGATGGAAAGAAAAAATCATTGATATTTCTTACTATCCTGACAATAACTACTTGTTTTATGAAGCTCAAGACTGGCACATCAATTTGTGGATACACCGTTCTCTGGTAGCGTATATATCTGCTAATTTGAGGGCAGTAACTCTGAACCCATTTAAAGCTATTATCAGTTATTCCCAAATGTCCAACAAAATCGTCTTTCTTTTTTTGTATCTCCTGATGCCTTCTATATTTATCCTTTTCAGTCATTACTCCAAAGATTGGAATACCTACAATAAACATACAGATTAAAAAAGAACCACAGATTTTAGGTCGGGAAAGATAATAATACTGTTATAACTTATGTCCGATTCCTTGGCCTCTTTAAGATGACTGTTAGAGAAATTTGTGAAAATTTCCGTAAAGAAACATAATTTTATCATTGCTCAAAATATTAAATAAAAGGAGTAGGGGCGATAAGGGCTTTATTGGCCTAAAAAATGAATTTGGTTGAATTCACAAATGTTCTCAGTGAAATGTTCTATTGGTATGGCTCTTCAGTAAACAGTAACACTTCTCAAGTATTAATGTATGATTACTGAGTTTTTGAGCGTAGAAGAAGGGACAAATTGAAGATTTTGTCAAAAATACCGAATTTGACCAATATTGACTACTTTTTCTGTATAGGAAATATAGAGCACATGCAAGAACCACAAAAACATTTATATGAGAGGTTCAATTCATTTGTTCCAATAAGTTGGTAAATTATCTAATTGGTTCTTGGATGTGCTCGATATTTCCGGTTAGGAAAACTGTTTGAAAATCTGCCAAATGCGGTACATTTCCAGGAAAAGACTTTTCATGACGTCAGAACTGTACCTATTGTGACAATATCGGTTCTAACATTTGTATTTTTTCGATAAATGGGATCTCAACTTTGAAACCAACACAAAAGAAAATCTTGAAGTTCACTGAAATCTTGGGCCAAATCTACCCCTTATCACACCTTGTCCTTTGGGGGTCATCGTACATTAAAGCACAAAAACTGAAATTGAAAATTTAAGGATTTAACATAGAAATGATAGGGTTTAGGATTTTATGGGAGGATTTATAGATTTTGTTCATACATTGCATGTGACTTGAAATCATTACATAGTTTACATATAAAAAACGGATGACAACTGCGTGTGACTTGAAATCATTACATAGTTAACATATACAAAACGGATGACAATTTATATTAATGAGATAAATTGCGAAACGTTAATTTCTCTAGTGATATCTACGTACAATTCTTTTATCTAATTAGTGGGCTTGCATAATTTATATGTTTTGAAAATCCAGCAACAGATTTACAGCTCATGTGATTTAGTTCACCTTTTTGGAATGAAAATGTTATACAAGTGATAAGGAAGAAAAAAATTAAAATACTCTGGAACTTTCTTTACGTTTTAGATAATTATTTTCTTAAATGTCTTAATGAATGTGAAACCCAAATGAAGAAGTACATTTACTAGACAAAAATAGCGGAGTAATACCACTGAAACACCTTAAGGAATAAAATACGACAGAAGCAGTTAAAAAGTAACAGATATTTAACGCTCATTGAGGTTTACTTTTTCCATAGGTTCTTTATTTATTTTATTTATTCATTTATTTTCAAGCATTTTTTAAGTGAAAATTAAAATTTGCCATCAAGGTCATGAGTTGGCCGATCTACATTATTTTAAACGTACTCCGTATTCCTACACTTTTCCAGATCACCCTTCTTGGCAGTAAAACTGTTTAAGACGTTTTTTTCTACAAAGCTTTCATTTTTGTCACATACATTTCTGTTCACTGTAGCATTTAAAATGGAAAAACACATCACCTCTCTTCGATAAACAAACCATTTTCAGATAAACCAAGTTAATCATGTTAAGGGAAAATAATTACACCAAATATAATATTTTTGCACATTACAACTTTAGTTTTCACCTTTAACGTTGTCAGATACTTCTTTAAAACACCTTTCAAAAATGGCAAGTTTTTTGTCTGGTGCACTAAAGGCAACAACAATTCTATCCACTTTCAAATATGGAGACCTCTTATCCATCTTCTTTTTAAATTCAGACTGATCTTTATTGTATTTCTCTTTGCAGAGATTTTGTGTGACCGATGTAAATAGGTACAGGAATTTTGCCTGACCGATGAAGACATGAACAATGATGCTGTGTGACCAATGTAGATAGGAACAGTGATTTTGTGTTTCCGATGTAGACAGGTACATTGATTTTGTATGACAAATGTAGATATGTATGGGGTTCGATTATTTAGTATGACCGATGAAGATATGTATGGGGTACAATTTGGTATGACGAATGTTGAGAGTTACTATAATTAAGTCAGTACCCTTACAATGAAGTACATAAAAATAAAGACAATACACACAGGTTGCTCGCAGTTACTGACAGCTAGCTTAAGACATAATTTCCGTTGATTATGATATCAATAGGAAAAAGAAGGGAAACGGGGAATGTGTCAAAGACACAACGACCCAAGGGGGAGTAATAACAACTCAAAGCCACCATAAGATCTTCAATGAACGATGAGGAAACCCCACACCCGACGGCAGGTCGGAGTTGGCCCCTAAATAAAGAGTAATCAAGTTCAGCGAAATAAACATCATCCTAGACTCCCATAGACATAAAGTGAAGTAACTAGAAAACATACAACACACAATGACTTAATAAATTTCCTGACTTAGGACAGGCGCAAACCTGCTGCGGTGGGGTTAAACTAGTTTTATTGGGCCCAAACCTTCCCCCTACAGCCAATGTGATAAATAAAGAAACAATCGTAACAACAGTAAAATTCAGTTGGCAACAGGACTGAGTCAATTGTGAGAAATGAAACTGAGAGAACTAAATATACGTACATAAACATGAAATCACAAGAGGCTACTAGCAGTTAACTGACATGCCAGCCTTCTTACATATGAAATTTCAATTGAAATACAAAAAGTATTTCAATTGAAATACAAAAGTATTTTCACAGTTCTTTAATATGATAGTTGTTGACTGTCATAAACTTCAAAACCCTTTACAAAATTTACTTGCCCATACATTGTATCCATACTTGCTCTGGTAATTAAACATACCAACAAAAAAATTTTACGTTAGTAACGATATTGCAAAATGTATGTAAGAAACAATAATGTGTCTCCTTTGAACGTTATTTTATTATTCATGCCAGGCATTTTTCCATGCAGTTAAAATAATAAACTTGTCTTTTTTCACGGAGTAATTAGGAAACGCCATATAAATTGTTATCATGCTTGTAAATTTGTACGCATCTAGGGGTCTAAAAGCTTTTAAATGACAGATCAAGATCGGAACGATGACAAAAGGGACAGGTCATGGTAAAGAAGGAAGAGAGAAAGTGTTGGAAAAGGCAAGAAAGGGCAGAAGAAGAAAGGAAACTAGAGGGGAAAAAGGAATACGCAATGGAAAAAGGGGTAAGGAATGGGATACCAGGAGTAAGGCTGGAAAGAGAAGCGGAGGACGAAAGGATAGAGGTGACAAAAAAGGAGAAAGGGGACGGGAGAAAAGAGAAAGGAAGCCACCTGCCTTCCCCGTCTGATATGATATGACAGTTGTAAACTAATACAACGAAATTATGACACAGATGCAAATTGATATTTTAATTTTATCTGACATATATGGATTCAGTTTGTGGCCGTAGAACAGTACGCACCCTAGAATTTTCCAGCTTATGTTAACGGCCTACAGACATATAGATGATGTTTTGTCAAATAACAAAGTACATTTGCTGACTATATTCCATAACAGACCCAAACCATTCTCTCATTTTTAAGATTTATATCTTCATTGATTGATTGATTGATTGTTGATTGATATGGGGTTTAACGTCACTGTCAGCAGTATTTCATCTATCTTATGACGGTCAGTTTGAGTGGTAGAGGAGGCCCGAGTGCCCGGAGAGAACCACCGACCTTGGGCAGGTAACTGACATACCTTATCACTTAAAATTGTGAGTCGAGTGCGCCCTTTTTGTAATGAACAAAGAGGGACTCTAACACCGCAGCGGTAATAGACTACAGTGGTTGTATAGGTAGAAAAACTACCTTAACCACGCGGCCAACCAGGCCCCATTTATATATTAAGTTTTACGATAGTTGCAATCTCAGCTCACAAATGCATGACAAACGAGAGAGTGTTACTTAAAACAATAGTTTGTTTATATTTTTCTCAACCTGGCTAAACATAATCCAACCGGACTAAACCAATTCTACGCCAACTCTCCTTACCTAAACTATTCGCCGAGAACTCAGCTTAAAAAGGGTGACAATCAATACTTGATAAAATATTGTTATAAATAGGAAACATAGTTAATATTAAATTATTTTTTTTCTCTCATCTTTACTCTTAGCCACAGTTTGTTTTCTTTTTTTTTCAATTAATGCTTCGACATAAATCCAGATAAAAAATAAAATGGCAGGCTTTGATTCAACAATATACACCTGTAGTCTGTTGTCAGTAAATTTGAATAACGAAATCCCTTTATCAATACATGTACCTCGCTAAATCATGATGATCTATTTTTTTTTTCATTATTATTCACTTTTTCCGTATCCTTACATCATAACGTAAATGAAAAGGGTAACTGTAATCTATAATTGTATATATACATGTATGTTTATTACGTATTTTTTGTGTTCTGTGTTAACAATGAGAAGTTACCGATGTGACCATTTAAACTTTGTTTGGAAGTTGTGTATGTTTATGCATAGATTATCTAATGTGATATTGTCCAATTTTATACATGTATTAGTTTTTGTTTTTGATAATAGGTAATGATGCTTTAGCACACATAATTGCTATTGGACTTTTTTATCACAAAATATGTAGTTTTTGCTGTAAAGAAAATTCGAATTGTATATTTTGATATAATTATATTTTATACTGGCTGAAGAAAATGAAAGTTAAATTATCTTGCGCTTTTTTGGGCATGTTCAGATCAATATTTAGTTTGATTTCGTTTTGTTTTGTTTTTGTAAATCTTTTACTACTATGTGGTGACATAGAGGCAAACCCAGGCCCCGGGGACACACCTGATTCCAGCGATTCCACATTATCGATCTTTCATGTTAATATACGAAGTATTAGAAATAAGATTGATAATATTGTTGATATTGTACAGGATTTTGATGTTTTATTTTTTACTGAAACTCATTTAGACTATCAAATATCAGATGAAGATGTACAAATCGAATGTTTTACACTTAAGTCGAGGAAGGATAGAAACCAGCACGGCGGGGGGATATCAGCATATTACAAGAGTTCAATAGGTATTACTCGTAGGGAAGACTTAGAACACGAGAATGTTGAAAGTATGCGGTTTGAAATAAAAACCAAACGACAGTCCGTGTTGGTTAATATAAATTACAGGTCGCAAAGACAGTCGCATATCTATTATTGGCAAAATTTTGAACTTATGTTGAATAAGGCTCACGATGAAAATAATAATATCATCTGGCTTGGTGATCTGAATAAAAAAAAATTTTTTGCCATTACCACAAAATATTAAAGATATTTTTACTATTCACGGTTTAGTAAATATGATTAATAAGTCAACTCATTTCGATAGACATTCAGGTAACGAATCATTATTGGATCCGATCTTGGTCACGGATTCTACCCCGGTAATAGACTGCGATATTTCCTATTGATCGGGAAATCAGTGACCATGATGGACCTATATTAGTATAGATTGTGGGTATAATAATAAACGGTCGTTTAAGCGTACTATTTGGGATTATAAAAGGGGGGATCATGTACTTATGGGTAAAAAAATTGCCGAAGCAAATTGGGATGATATTATTACAAATAAAGATAACGTGAACATTGCTTGTTCTAATTTTACAAAATCGTTTCTAGATATAACTAAAATGTGTATTCCAACGAAGTTACGATCCGTTCGGATGACAAAGTTTGGTACGATTCTAACTTGCGACGCGAGTCAAGAAAACGAGATCGTTTACGGAAGATATTTTTACGAACAAAAAGTGATGTTGCAGCAAATAACTACAAAAATCAACTGAATAGAGTGAATAATTTGAAGAAGCAAGCAAAGAAGCAATTTTATGAAAATATTATGAAAATCTTGATGATTTAAAATCCATTAATTGTAAGATGTATTGGTAAACGATTCATATGCTACTGAAAAATGACCGATCTTCAAACGAATTTCCTCCACTTGGCGTTTAATCTCTCGTATGAAGCTGATAAAAAGGCGGATATTTTGAATGGTGAATAAAAGGATATGGAGTAAATAACTATTTTTGTTCGATTACTAACAAACAAAATGATGATAAAGATTTCCCGGTCTTTCCAGATAGATGTTTAAATGTTTTGTCCGATGTTGAAGTAGAAGAACGTGATGTTGTAGATATGATATCTACTCTAAATATTAATAAGGCTGTCGGTCCTGATTTCATAAGCAATCGAATGCTTCTTTCTGTTCGAAACGACATTTCAAAACCGTTATGTCTTTTATTTAATAAATCGCTACGGGAAAATACTTTCCCAAATGACTAGAAAATGGCAAATGTTATTCCCCTGTTTAAAGCTGAGGACAAGTCTTTGCCGTCTAATTACAGACCGGTCTCTCTTCTGTCGTGTGTTAGTAAATTATTAGAAAAATTCGTTTTTAAACATATTTTTAATCATTTACAGGACAATAATCTTATATACAAATTTCAGTCGGGTTTTATGCCTGATTTTTCGACTACACACCAGCTTATTGAATTATATAATAAGATATTATTGGCATTAGAAACCAAAAAATTGACAAGTATTACCTTTTTGGACATAAGCAAGGCTTTTGATACAGTGTTGATCAAAGGTCTGGTTTATAAATTAGAAAAGTACGGAGTTAATGGTAACCTTTTACGGTGGTTGAAGAGTTACCTTTCTACTCGTACTCAGAGAGTAATGATAAAAGATGCAATTTCCAGAACGGGCGAATTGAAGTCATTTGTACCCCAAGGGTCTGTGCTTGGACCCTTGTTATTTTTTATCTTTAAAAACGATATTACTGATGATATAGTGGGCTTGGGTCGATTATTTGCGGATGATACGTCAATAGGCAATGAAGCATCCGATATTTCATGATAAATTTTGACCTGAATGTTTTAAACGAGTGGTCAAGTATATGGTTGATGACATTCAACTCAAATAAAACAGACATTATGTTGTTTGATATAAGAGGGACTGAGTGTAATGTATCTTTTAACTTTGGTCAAGCTACACTATTGATATTCATAAACATTTAGGAGTTGTTTTTAGCAGTGACTGTAAGTGGACAAAACATATAGATAAAATTATTGAAAAGGCTTCACGACAACTTAATGTGTTAAGGAAATTAAAATATACGTTAAAAAGAGGGTATCCAGAAAAGATATATCTCACGTCTATCAGACCAGTTTTGGAATATTCATCGGAATTATGGGATAACTGTGGAGAAGCAAATTCTAATCGATTAGAAAAGTTTCAACTCGGAGCCGCTCGTATTGTAACTGGGCTTCCTGTTTTTTTCTTATATACACTCGCTATATATGGAAATTGGTTGGGAAAACTAAAAACAAGGAAGGAGGTTAAAAAGTTACTTTTATTTTATAAAATATTAAATGATCAAGCGCCTAACTAACTAACAGAACTTGTACCACCTACAGTCGCTGAAAACAAAAGTTATAATTTACGTTATGGTCATAATATTTCCCAGCCCGTGTCTAGATTATCGATGTATCAGCAATCATTTTTTCCTTCTGTTATAAAAGTTTGGAATTCGGTAGATCTGAACGTGCGCCAATTACCAATATTCACTTCTTTTAAGTTGAAAATTCATGAAAAATATTTTCTATTAAAGAAAAAACGATCATATTTCTACTGTGGTGATAGATATACAAATAGTCTTCACGCCAGGTTAAGAAACAACTGTAGTTCGCTAAATGGCGATTTATTTAATTCGAATTTAGTTCCGAACTCGTCTTCTTCATGTGGTTGTTTAATTGAAAGTGTACAACATTATTTCTTGTCTTGTGCCCTATATAATCAGATAAGAACTACCTTATTTACCGAGATTAAAGTTTAGATTTAGGCGAGACAGTTATAAATTTAGAATTGTTATTGTATGGAAATGAATTACTAAACGATGAAATTAACAAATCGGTATTTTTATGTGTACACAAATATGTAACAACGGCAGTAAAATACCGAAGGAACAAGGGAAGCGATGACTACAAAAATCGAAGTCCAAAGACATGGCAGAAACGGTAACAGATAAAACCAAAGACAAAACAAGGACGTGAGACAGCTACAATGCACGGAAATAAAAAGATAACATTAAGAACTAAGGCACTCATAGTGTGAACTCCCATGAAAACCGGGAGTGACATCAGGTGCTCCGGAAGGGTAAGCATGTCCTGCTCCGCTAGCGGCACCCGTCACACTATCAGTGAGCCAATCCGGGGTTGAGTCAAATCCGGTTATGTCAAATCCGTGAAGACGTGAAATTTAGCTGAAAATGTCCGTTTTCATTTGGGACACAGACACGTCATATCTGTCAATGATGTCATGGTGACGGCCATAGAATTTCCGAAGGCTGAACAAATCCCTGACTAAGCAGCTTTTGGGACAGTGTTTTTGCTCTAACTAAAAAGTCACTGTATAAACTGCATGCCCGACAGTAACGAATCAACTGTGAAATGTACACTCCATAGGCTGGAGAGGCAGGTATATTGCTGCTCAGAAAGGGAAAGAAGATTCCAAACGATTTTCTTAACAGTATTTTATTTTTAACTTAATAGGCATTAATACATTTGTCTCTTCTATTTAAAAGATAAATTACAACGAATACAAGAATGGTCGCCTGGTCTACTTATTGCATGATTTGAACATATCTTGTTTTTTCTTTTGTTTCCTTTCAATGAAGCGTGTTAATATATAAACGGAAAGTCATTTCTCCAAAATACTGCACAAGTACGTGAAATTATTATGAAATATAAAAGATACTTACATATTCAACTGCATAATTGTATTAGTAATTCACAATTGAAATTATTTTTTTACTGATAACCACACAATTCAACACACATGTACGTTTTCAAATCCAGTTGGGTGTACTCGACTTGATAAATAAATTGCACGCTTCATTGGCATTAAAATTGTTTTCGTTTTTTTTCATTTTGATTTTTCTTTTCTTTTCATATATTTATGTACACGCATAAATCTTTCCCTTTTCTTACATGCCTATTATATATAAATATATATATATATATATATATATATATATATATATATATATATATATATATTTAACATATATATGTGTATATTGTATTTACTTCATGTTCAATATTTGTAAATTGTTATTTAATGGAGAGGGCAATACTACGTTGGAGAACTTGTGTCCAATCCCATTGTTTAATATTTTTTTGAACAATAAAAGAAGTTTAAATCAAACGAGAGAACTTTAATTTTGATATTGTAAGCTTTCCGAATCTCAGAAGCAATATGCCATCTTCACTAGTCTATTTAGTATATATTTCTAAAAATATCCGTTATGCTGGAAAGTCCCTATCAAGATTTTTACACTGCAGAGACTTTATTGTTGTTTTTTATCTTCAATCACCATTCATGTCTTACAAATACAGTTTTTATGTTGTATAGTTAAGTTTTTTAAAAAAGAATTAAATAATTCGTAAGAACACAAGAAACTTGGTAGTTAAGCATTTTATTTAGGGGCCGTCTTGAACTTACTATGAGGTATGAGCAAAGCTCATTGTTGAAGGCCTCATGGTGACTTCAAGATGAAGAACAAAAATAAAAGCGTTGTTCCTTTGCTTGTTTTTTACCATGTATTTGTAGAGACTTTGTCTCATATGCATTTACTCCATATCCTTTTATTCACCATGAAGAATGGCTTTGTTAATTTTTATCCATCTTTTATCTCGCTGTGTAAACTTTTCGTTTTTTTTTTTATTTTCCATTTACAGTCTATCATATGCTTTATTACCTTGTCCAACTTTCTGTATTTTTTTTATTGCTGATTATTTGGTATATGGTTGTCGTTTGATTCAGCACATTTTTTACTAAATAATATGTATACCTTCTAACATGCATAGTGATACTTGAGGTAATTCCTTTATGTTCCCCTGCAGTTGAATACAGCTTCCAATTGTCCTCTCTAAAGCTTGTTAAGACGGTATTGATGAATCAACTCTTTCCACATCCAGTAGTACCGATAACAGCTATATCAAGATTCTTTTTTCCAGAAGATGTAGTGCCAACAGACCTTTTTATTTCATCTATTAACATTAATTTTATTTTCCAGTACTTGTGTCTCTTTAATTGGTACATCAAATTCTTCTCCAGTTTCCTCTGAGGAGGATCCATTATTGTCCATACTTAGGTCAACGAAGTATTTGATGTACAGACTGAAAGTAATAACATAATAAACAATACTTCCTACTTACTTTCTTAATAAAACGAGGGCAGTACAGAGTATTAACAACCGAAAAAACCTTTCACTTTTATCAAAGTCGAAAAAATGAATATTAAGATATTTTAAACTATTAACAATATAATAAAATGTAGTAAATGCACATGACATAGTCTCTGCAAATACGTGCAAATTGAACCAAGCAATGAAACAACGCTTTTATAGTTGTTCTGCATCTCGAAGTATTCATAATAATGAATGGACAAAAATGTTTATGTGATTATATTCTTTTAGCGATAATGTATTTTTTTTTGAATATTTTGAGTCATTAGTTGGTAATGAAATGGTTGGAAGTTGAAATGTTAAAAAAAGTTCCAACTCATAACATTATTGAAAGGGTCTGTATTAAATATCAGTACCTTTTCAATAAATAAAGTTTCGGTCCTCAATGTGATTCAAGATTTTTGCTTTACTTAGTATTGGAATGATCATTTATTTTCACTGTCTACAGCCTTTCAATAGCAATTGCTGTGGAGTTGCTAGAACACATTATGGTTATGGGAAGGGGCTCATAATAATTCTGTTATGACCCTCATCCCCGATTTTTTCTACTAAATAGACTGTATATAGTGAGTGTCTTTAAATATCAAATGAATTTTTACAAGTTTAAGCCCATCAAAATCGGGATAAGATCAAAAAGGCCAAAAAGATCATTACATATCTGCTAGTGTGGGTAAGGAAGAACAATTTTACATTTTTTTATTTGAATATTACCATTGCAGGGAAATATGGTATTCGTAGACGCAATAAGTTCATTTGTTAATTTTAATACATTGTAAATTGTTTAGTAAAATCATGGCACCCCTTGACCCATCTTTCACACTTTCTCCCCTTTCAAGATTGTGGTCATGGAGTTAGTAGTCTATCTGTATAGGGTTTTTTTGTATGCTAATTATACTATAGGGTAACAGGACAGATAAAAGGGAGGTTTAGGTACCAATACACCGATTTAACCCCACCGCTCGCTTTTGCTAGTGCCGGTACCAAGTCCGACTGTCCCGAGTTCCTATCGTTGTTTACGTTTGTCTTTTGTCTTGTTTTTGTTTTTCCTGTGTAGTTTTCTTGTAGATTTTGGCATGTGATTGTAATTTTCAGTCATCGTAGATGTTTTCTGTTATCCCTCTTATTTACATTTACTTGACAAAAGCTATGCTCATAATCTGTGAAAAGGAAGACGGCTTATGTTTTATCATACAGTGGTTCACTTTCCTGAATGCATTAGAATATATATACTTTTATTTATCTGAAGAGACCTAATTATGCGAGTAGAAAACGACTTGACGCTTATAAATGCATGTTATCTTAAATGAAACAATAAATGATAATATAGGACAAGATTGAAGTGAAACTTGCAGGCTTCATGATGAATATCTCTTCTGTCCAGAATGTTCAATTTCCCCCAAGATAAAATGGATACTTAGTTTTATTTATCATAGCCTATTTCATTGAAATATAAAGGAGTATAAAGCGTTAAAGTTCAAGAATTAATTAAAAATCTAACAGTTTAAACTCTGGACATCCAATTGACATCTTGAAATATGAATGAATAACAAATTGCCAAAATTACCTTAAATTGATTTTATGTAAATGGACATTATTAGAATTCATATCTTTGGTGATGAACTGATGTTTTAGCGATTTATGTGGTTCTAAATATGTGCCAGGATGGGCATTGGAATCTGAAATCTTTCGCGGAGAATTATTTTGATCTATAAGATCACATTTTCAGATTTTCATTCAAAAAAGTGAATCCCAAACTGCATGTAACATGGCCTTAGCCGGTAATTTCACTGTCATTTAATTCAATTTTTAATTGTTTAAAGATGATTGGCGACAGCAAATGGCTACTAGCGATTCTCCTCAACACATATACATTAATCATAAATAAATATATTAATTTCACATGAATTGTAGACAACAAGAACAAGATTGGACAATATATACAAGACAAGGCAAGAACCCATACATCTCACACTCACTCTTGCAGCCAAACATGAAACACATGCATTTAAAACTGTTACATAAATATATTTAAGTAAAGAAGATCTCCCAAAGAAGAATGAATATGTTTTAAGTTAAAGTATATAAGTACAAATTAAAATTTATTGATTTCGTATATACTTTCCAGAATCCAGAACAAAAAACTAGAAAAGGGGGATATAAGAAAAACAAAAGAACAAAAATAATATGGGAGAAAACCTTTTATTCATTTTGATATGAAAAAGAAAGGAAAAGGGGTAAATGTCAAGGAGACAACATCCCATATCCAGGTTAAAACGACCCCCAAAACAAAGCATCTAGGGGTCACATATCTGAATAATTCAAAATAATTAATTTCATCAGTCAAATCATCACTCCCTTGTATTAAAATTTTACATAAGAAGATTGGGCTAAGATCTCGCAATTAGGTGGTATTTATCTCTGGGCAAATGATATGCTTAATATAAAGTAATAATTTTTTTCTGAAGCTGATGTAACGGTCACAGAAAAATAAATAGTGCTCTATAGATTCGATTTGATTTTCAGCTAATACGTTATTTGATTATAGCCTGAAATGGATGGATGCTGAGTAAAGCAAAACGAGACAAAGTGTTCATAAATAAATGGCAAAACCATGCAATGGAGCAACGCTTTTATTGTTGAAGAGGAATTCCCACGTTGGCATTTTCATATCTGACTGACATAAAATGGTTTATGTATGTTTTGTGATCTAATTTGCTTATCAAAATAGTATGTTTTAGATTTAAAAATCTGCTTTAATTGTATATAGTTTGACAAAGTTTCAGTTCCAAACCATAATATTAATAAACCGCCAGTTCTTGCCAATGTTTACAAGGGATGGTTTTCTGTTTTAATTTCATCCATCAAGAAATTTTATGGCCGCCACCATAACATAATCAGAAGAGATGACGTGTCAGTGTCCCAAATAAAAGTGGACATTTTCAGCTAGATTCACGTCCTCTCGGATTTGACTAACGACTTTGACATTTCTGAATTGATCCACTCACAGTGTGACGGATGCTAATAACAGAGCAGGACATGCTTACCATTCCGGAGCACCTGATGTCACTCTCAGTTTCACTGGAGTTAACACAGTGAGTGCTTTGTTTTGAATGTTGTGATTTCTATTTCTGTGCTTTTTATCTGTCTAACGTCATTATTTTGTGTCTAACGTCAGTGTTTTCTGTGTTTTCGTTTTGGCTTTGCCTTTGGACTTCAATTTTTGTAAATTTCACTCCTTTGTTACTTCGGTATACTACTGCCGTTGTTTCTGAAAAATGAAAGAATTTCAACAACTGAAAAGGTCTGTCAAAAATACTCCCTTTTAACAAATGAGGACAACTTTATAAACAGTTTTAACAGTATCAAGGTGAAAAATAAAACTTCAAATTTTCCTTTTTTCCTAACTTGTTTGATTTTCTACAGTTGCCTGTGACATATGATAAACTAATTTAGTATCAAATCATTTAATACACAATAAATGACTTAACAAAATCAAATCTACAGAGTTTCAAATTTAAATGTAATATGATATTGATCTTTTTGTAGTACTGACATTGCAATTTTTCAAAACGAAAGTACTATAATTATATTTCAAAATTATTATCAAGAAATTCATATTTATTGTATACAACGAAAGCACATACGTTATATGAAACAAATACTGATATAAGAAACTCAGCAATATCAATATCATCAATCGTACAGCTACGCAGTAAATAATGCAAATGATATAAGATCAAAATTTTATTTTGAAAACTGATAAGTTGATGTGAAATATTCATATCTAAGTTTGTCATACACATTTTATGCAAAATCCTACCTTTTGTTTTGGTCGGTACGGCACAGAATACACAGCTTATGTTTTATTTAAAATGTTTCTGCTTCATTGGCCTAGACAAATATATAGTTACAAGGTTGATATTATAGTTTTTAAGTCGAAGATAATATTTACTGTGTTATGGTCCTTGCAGAAAAAAAAAATGTTTATCTATTGATGTGTCTAAAACAGGGATAGAAATGGCAAAACAACATTATGTATTCTGCGATATTCGTAGCTTTATCATAATTGCTGTTTTCTGCTATATTTTAACATTAGCCTTACAGTTCACCTCAGACAATTTTTCAAGTTACCCAGAATTTTCATTGTAAGTAGTCTGTTATCTTTTTCCAGATATGACTGATTGTCTCTTTGTTATATACCAATTTTTAGACAATATTCTTGTCTAATCATCACCATGTATTTCTTTGCTTTTCTTTTATATAATCTCGTCATAATACAATCCTGTTTTAGACCCATTTTAAGATATTGAAATACTAATTTATCCTTTTTAGACTTAATACGAAACAGTGGGCTGGTCTGATTATTCATTTTCATACACTTGATTTACAAAAGAAATTGCAATATTTATTTTCATTCTTTTAAGATCTCATTCTTTTAAAGGTCAAATATTTATCTTTCTTATAAAGGGGTGTAAGACAAGCTCCAAGAATTTATTCCCGCTATTTTTTGTTACAACAACTGTATTATCGGCTTAGTTTGTATTCTCCAACCTAGTAGTTAAGTAATTCGGTGCTAGTCCGAATACAAACTTTATTTGAAAATAGGAAAATTTCGTTTAAAACTAAGAAGTATCTCCTTGGTGCAAAGCTCTGTCCTGTGCTTATTTTGGCTTTCGTTTTAGATCCTTTTGATAATTTGTTCTGTTTATTTAAATGAGTTCTTCTTTTGTGGCAATTTTTGGGTTATGGCTGTTCATATTATTTGATTTTAATGCTGCTAATCAGAGGTTACTCCTTGAAACACGTTAACAGCACAACACAATTTATTGTTTATTATGCAACTTTGGTATTTTTGCATTTTTAAACCATTGGACCGGTGCAACCGCTTGTGGACTAGAGGTCCGTGAGGGTATTCACCAGTCAAAAAAATCAGACTTGTCCGAAATCAAAAATTTACCCTGCGTTTTATAGAAATTTATTGTTTATATCCAAATTCTAAACCCGCAAAAATACAACAACTTCACTCCGTGCATGATATTCGGTAGATGACCTTAGTACTGGATTTGTATTCTGTTTCGGTATTTTTGGAAATTGGTAATTCTTTTTGCGACAAATTTTGGATTATGGCTTTCCACATTATTTGATTCTAATGCTGCTGATGAGAGATTACTCCTTGAAACACGTATGCAGCATATAAAAATTTACTGTTTATTATGCAACTTCGGTATTTTTGTATTTCTAATGTTTTAATTTTATCTTCAGTGAATAGCCATATGCAGAAAGAAAATTTTTGGCAATTTCGCTATTGTGTTATTTACCTGAACTGAAAAGTAGATTATTTAAGAATATTTAATATATAATATAATGACTTAGAAAAAAACAAAATTCAAAATACTTAGTCACACAGATACACCTATATCTTTATGCGTGCTAAATACATTGTTACGTCAAGTAACGGAAAAAATGATGTCTATAATATTGGTCCGATGGACATTTGTTCTACGTTTTAGATTCGGGGGAGTGAGGTAAGAACATTTCAAAAATCAACGTTGGAAAAAAGTTGAATACTTCAGAATTTTGGCTCCAGGACCAGAGTACATCCGGAAAAATAAAATTGGCTCGTCCTGTCAGACATTTCTATACTGTGAGATATTGGGATCGTCCTATCATTAATTTTGTAGACTAATTTTTAGACAATCTAAACGACCTTTTCTCCCTGCTTAAAACTCAATTTAATGGATTCTAATAGACTTATCGTCCCTTTTTATAGACTCACTTTGAAACACCGGACTTGTCATATTGTAAATTTTGATGTTTGACAAATCCCATTCTCCTAATTTATAAGCTCACTTCCTGGCAACGAGTTAGTTATTATTCATTTTTCCTTTCAAGAAATAAACTATCAAATACTTGAACCGACTGAAAATTGAATTTAGAAACGGAACAGAAACAACCAGTACGTTGATGCAAATTGAATACTAATAGAGGTCCCAAACATTTTCCTCGATTTGTCTGGCCAATTCGAACATATTGACTATTCTACAACTGCGATCTGTTTGAAGTTCGGAATTATACATGAAACAGACACTTGATATGAGTTTTCTCATCATCTTGAATATCAAATAATTGATAAGTACCATTTATCGGACATTTTCAGCTAGATTTCACGTCTTAAATGATTGGACATAGCCGGATTTGACTCGAACCTGGATTGACTCACTGATAGTGTGACGGGCGCCGCTAGCGGAGCAGGATATGCTTTCCCTTCCGGAACACTTGATGCCACACTCGGTTTTAATTGGAGCTCACACTGTTAGTGCTTTTGTTATACGTGTTGTCTTGATATTATATTGTTAAGTTTTAGTTTTGTCTACGTTTAAGATGTTTGTGGTACCGATTTGTCCCTGTCAATGTTTGAAAATCCAAGTTTTCAAAAATCTTACCTTTGCACTGTTTGAGGGTTAGAGAAGTAACATGTCCCAAGGTTTTTAATTGATTTTGTCTAAGGGTTAGAAAATGGCATTAACTAATCAGCTACTAACAGATCTTTCAAATCCGTATATGCCTCACTGATAGTGTACTGGGTGTCGCTAGTGAAGCAGGACATGCTTACCCTTCCGGAGCACCTGATGTCACTCCCGGTTTTCATGGGAGTTCACAGTATGAGTGCCTTTGTTCTTAATGTTATCTTTTTATTTCTGTGCATTGTAGCTGTCTCACGTCCTTGTTTTGTCTTTGTGTTTATCTGTTACCGTTTTTGCCATGTCTTTGGACTTCGATTTTTTAGTCATCGCTTCTCTTGTTCCTTTGGTATTCTACTGCCGTTTTTTGAAATGAATTCAAGAAAATATGGTTGCTGCGTATAGTTCCAATATTCAGTTGGTCCTTAAGAGTTGGAGGAAATTAACCAAAACTATAGCAAAATTTTTGAAAGTGTTCGTTAAAAAATTCCCACTGACGAGACGTCAGTTGTTATTTTAAAGAAGAACATTTATTGTTAGGATGAATTCCAAGAAACATTGGGGGATGCATCGCTTTTATTGGTATTTATCGCTTTTAAGGTATTCATCAAAACAGTAGCCAGTACTTCGGTTTTTTAAACCGATTTTATTTTGAAACTTACAATACATTAATTTCAGATTTTTTTTTTAATAATCAGTGTCTCCCTCTTGCATAGCTCTGTCTTAAGATGATTTTGGCTTTTCTATTTATATCTAATTAGTTATTTGTTCTCTATCAGTTTTAACGTGTATTTCGGTTGATGGTCTTCCAAATGTTTTGATTTTATCTGGACTGAAGAGACATGGGTTGTCGAGATGGGCAAATGCAGAAACAAAATTCACAGTATTCGGTATTTTGTTTATAAAGTTGTTATTCATCTTGAAGTCAGAATAAGGCCTTCAACAGAGAATTGTGTCGAACGAGAATAAATCCATCGATTTTTTTTTTATAATTGATGTCGGCAGTCAAAACCACAGGTGTAGCTCTTATTACCCAAGGTTTTAACATAAAAGACCCTGGTATGGGGGTTTGAGAAGTTTGGATTATTTGCCCATTTTAATTAAGGGATATTGATTATAACCCCTTTTTATTTAGGGGATAGAGATTATTGACTTCGTTTTGAAGTTCTTGAAGTTATTAATTATGAAATACAAAAAATTCCGGTAATATTTTCAAAACATTCTACTTTAAGGGACACTGAAGAACTTTTTGGGGAAATGGATCATTTGCTGCAAATACGTTTTGGGATATTTGCGAATATATTTCTAGTGATATAGATTATTAATACATACTCTATACAAAGCTAATGAAATAAAACTGTCCTAAAAGTGGTCAATTGAGAAATATTTAAAAATATCAACTGCAAGTTTACTATAAAGAAATAAAAATAACTTTTTAATAATAAGCCTATAACTCGTACAACTACTTTACCAAAGACTAGCAGTCCAAATAATTACTCTAACAAAACTATCAGTCAATAAAACCACTCTTATAAAGGCTATCAATCTTATTCAAGCAATAGATAAGAAAATGTTTATACATCAGTAAATGTTTTTAACTACCAAATTGCATGATAAAACAACTATTTTTTAATTATTAAATGAATGTAAAAAGGGGGATAACAGGAAACATCTACAATGGCTGAAAAATACAGTCACATGTCATAATCTGCCAAGGAACTACACAGGAAAAATAAAAACACCACAAAAGACAAATGTAAACAACGATAGGAACTCGGGACAGCCTGACTTGGTACCATAACTAGCAAAAGCCAGCGGTAGGGTTTAACCGGATTATGGGTACCCAGACCTCCCCTTTATCTGTCTCGTTTCCCTATAGTATAATAAACATACAAATATAACCAAATACAGGTAGACTACTAACCCCATGACCACAATCTTAAAAGGAGAGAAAATAACAAGATGTAATTTTGAAAGATGGGTCAAGGGTTGCTCGCCGCTAAAATGCCTGCTCAAGGAGCTTAGTCTGCTGGAAAAACACTGTCGCACTACGGAAGAAAAATCAAACTCAAAACTTCCCGAAGGGTTTGGTCAAGAATCAACATATATTTAAGTAGACATCGAGGCCAGTGTGTGTGTGTAGACTTTTCAGATCACTAGATCTCAAAGCTAATTTCACAGATGCAAGCAGAGTATCTTGTCGATATCCCCTTTTAAGTAAAGAATGCAAATTACGTCCCAGTTTTTCTGAATCTTTAATCAGTTTTGAAATATTTTAACAACATTTCCGTAAAAACGAAGATTAGAAATGCCAAAAGTAATAAGCTGTTTGCGAGTAACGCCATATTTCGGATATCAAATGTTCATATCTTTTATAAATCTTCTTAATGCATTCAACAACTAATGAAATCTGAAGCCCTGTTGTAAAAGTTTGGATGTGATAGTAAGGTTACGATCATTAAAATCGGCAAGTGTAGAATAAACGCCTCCAAATCGTGCTAGTTGAGAAATATACACCCCGAAATGCAGCTAGAGGAATGTCGCCGTCAAGGTAAGGGAAATTAGTAATGGTGAAATCAGAATTATGCCTTATATCATAAATTTCAGTTTTTATTTTACAACCCCTCTTTCAAAGACGTTGAGTCTTTGCAGCCACCTTTCCAAAGACTATCAATCTATTCAAATACTCTATCAAAGACTACTCTATCAGAGACTTTAACTCCATCATAACTTCTCAGTCTTTACTTAGATTTTTGAAAAACTATCAGTCAATTCATCCCCTCTACCAAAAACTATCAGTTTATACAACCACTCTATCTAAAACAATAACAGTCTTTACAACTACCCTAGTATTTACAACCATTCTATAAAAAAATATCAGTCTATACAAGAACAATATAGCGAAGTTACTGATAATTTATTTTCTGCATATGCGCATTTCGACAACTTATGTCTCATCAGTGCAGATCTAATAACCACTCTTTCAAAAATTTATCAGTCATTAAAACCTCTCTACCAAAGACTTCTGTTCAATATAACAGCTTTCTGAAAAACTAACAGTCTTTAAAACCATCCTAGTATTTACAGCCATTCTGTGTAAGACTATCAGTCTATATAACCTTTCTATCAAAAACCATCAGTCTATGCAACCTCTCTACGGAAGACTATCATTATACCAAAACCTATCAGTCCATACAACCACTCTACCAAAGACTAATAGTCAATACAACCACTTTCTCACAGCCAATTAATCCATACCACCACTCTTTCGAAGCTGATCAGTCGATACAATCCCTCTTTCAAAGACTATAAGTCCAAACAACCTCTCTCTTACAACTACTGTATCAAGAATGTCAATCTATACAAACTCTCTATCATCATTGCGACTGGATCTATGAAATTTCTGTTTCAAGATATATTATTGTAAGCAATCTTTCTATCAAATTCTATTAATTTATAACACCACTCTATCAAAATTATTCAATCCATGCAAATACTCAAAATAAGTCTATCAATTAATTCAACCACTCTATCAAAGCCTATTAATCTAAACAACTACTCTATCAATTTATACATCAACTTTATGAAATTCTATCTATTTCAGCAAAAAATTATTCAAACTTATTTAAACCCTTTTCAAACCCTATTAATCTATGCAACTTCAGTATAAAACCTAGTCGTCTGAACCATTGGTTTATCTATACTACCACCGTTGTCTATACATGCATTCTTTGTCTATAATGTAACTTTACGCCAATGAATACATAATTTGTACTTAAGGTAGTTGCCACCTTTAAATACAAGTGATGAGAATTTCATAAAATTGTTCTGAACTTGACTACTTAATGAAAGGTTCATGATAAACAAGAAAACATAATTGGCTGATTTTGAGATACAAGTAATTAAATATTTGGCGAGAGATTTTCATTTTGTAGGTTTTTCATTGGCTTTTTATAGAAAAAGTCACTCTACAAAATTGTGTGAAGGATTAATGGCAAGTTCTTGAAAGTTTGCCAGAAATTCCTTTCAAGGTTCATGCTTTTAGAATATAACATGAAAAACTGATGTCAATGGTCGAAATATTTACATGTCGGGATATGCAAAAAGACAAAGGAGTCCGTATATCTGACCAAATGTCAGAAATTAGCGGTAGCAACTACCTGAATATACATGTAACTTATAATATTCAATCAAATTCATAACAACAAACTGTTAATAAATATGCATACCAATATACATACAAATAGTAGAGTTATACACAAAACGTTTGTTCTTCCTTTACATAACATTCTCTCCACTAGTGATGGTAGTATAAACAGGAAAAGAGAAACTGCTATCGGCAAACTAATGTGGTAAACTCCATTAAACTTCCCTGGTTTACACAGGTTGTTTATAATTGGCAAAGTAAAATTAAACTTTTTGTTCAGTTTTTTGTATTCATTACAGAAATCTATGTTGTTGTCAGTGCATTTGAAGAATGTTATAGACATAAAAAACAGATATAACCAGATCATCATTTGTATCAATCTGCTGAAGGAGATTACGATCTTCACTATTAATTTTCCACACCAACCCAGTTCATAATCCTCCAAATCACGACTCAGTTGTGGATTGACGACCTACAAAAATAATGAAGTAAATCAAATTATAATTATAAAATCAAATATCTGGTCAGTACATATTCTGAAGGTCCAATCCAAAATCTGTTTCTTTGTAAAAGTTATTATGTGCTGAACTATTTTCTTTAAAAGACTTTTTATCAATTTTACCATTACTTCATATGAAAATAACTTCCAAAGTTACTGTTAAATCTTTTTTTGCAGATTGCCATTCCCACAACGTTTGTCTCTTCAGCGCTGATCAAATAAAAAAAATGTATGATAAAACCACCAAAACGGATCTAAATGGAAAGCGGAAAGCAACAACCAGTTAAAGACAGAGCTTTGAAAAGAAATCATGCAACAAAATTATTTCATTTTCCTAACTTGATTTTGTTTTTAAATTTGGAGTATATCTAGCTTTGATACTTTCACTTACTATGAGGTATGAGCAAACCTCATTGTTGAAGGCCTCATTGTGATGTCAAGATGAAGAAAAACAATAAAAGCGTTGTTCCATTGCTTGATTTTACCACGTATTTGTAGAGACTTTGTCTCGTGTGCATTTACTCCATATCTTTTCATTCACCATTCACCATTAAAAATCCATCACCTTTACACCTGTCGACGTATAATTGTACCGCATAAATTAAGGTCTTCTGGAAGTCTTCAGCATCATATTCTAGCTGGCTGTATGACGGGCGCCATACGGGGAGAAGATCATGCTTACCCTTTCGGAGCATCTCATGATACCTCAGTTTTTATAGGGTTCATACTACTAGTGCTTTAGATTTGTGGCGTTTTTGTTCATTTTTGTCTTTTTGTTTTGTCTTTGTCATACTTTCTCAATTCGTGTTGCTGTGAATTGCCGTGATTTTGGATTTATGATTTTAGAATTTCCCCTTTCTTCGTTCTTGCTTCGGTATTCGTTTGCAACACTTGTTCTGTAATGTTTGTTATGGTATGATGAAACACTGCGTTATGTGTTTCGTTAGATCAGATACTCTATATTATTATATACTTTACGAATAAATATTATGAAGGAACAAATAGCACATAAAACATCCAGGCCCCAAAATAAGATACTTTTGTAAATACTGGACCTACATTGTGATATAAATGGCTAAAATTTACTTGACAAAATTAGATACAACAGACACATACATGGGGATGGGGATTTTAAGAATGAAGTAAATGTTACAGAACTACTTAGAATTCAGGTAGGTGCATTAAAGAGAAAACCTTTAGGGACCGACCATTTAACCTGAAGGGGGGGGGTTATGGTTTTTTTTTCTGGACAGAAAATTTTTTTCGCGCTTTGCGCGAAACAAATTATTTATTTTTTGCATGCGTATCAACAAAATATTTTTTTTTCAAAATTAACATTATTTTTTTGGGCAGAAAGCCTCCTTCAGAATTTTTTTTTTCATCATTTTGGCAGCCAAAATATTTTTTTCGCATAAAATCAGATCCAAAATATTTAAAAAAAAAAAAAAAAACCATAGCCCCCCCCCCCTTCAAGTTAAATGGTCGGTCCCTTATCTTAGACAACATAACTCCAAGGTAGGTTATACTGTTATCAATTGTATTTGCACATGGATGTTTATGAACTAAAATGTGCAATTAGTTAAAATGAGTACTTTTGAGTCTAAAACCATACATTTTCTTCTGCCAAAATTGGTTATATAATTGACAGCAGAAAGCATAATTCAGGAACAAATACAGACACTTTTCTTTAAAAAAAAAATAAAATCTATTTCTTTTTCTTAAATGAAGGTTATTAATTTTTTTACATGAGATATTTTTATGATGTTTTCTGTGGATGAAACATGTGTGCCTTTTTCAAACTTGGACAAATAATTTTCGAAGGCTAAAACAAATCTTTTAATCATGGGATTTGATAAAAGATGCAATTGCTTCCGCTACACACTTGTTGATACTTGGTTATTTAGTAATTACCTGATTGATGAAGCTTAACACAGGTACATCGATTTTTGGGTACACCGTTCTCTGGTAATGTAAACATTTGTCAATTTCAGGGCAATAATTCTGAACCCATTTAAAATTGTTTTCAGTTATTCCCAAATGTCCTAGAAAATCTTCTTTACGTCTTTGTGCCTCCTTGTGCCTTCTATATTTATCCCATTTGGTCAACACACCAAAGATTGGAATACCTTCAATAAACATAAAATGATAATTTAAAAAAAATCAAATTTAAGCATCTTTTCCTTTTTATTAAGGCGAATGAAGTTTTGAGGGACTTATTGTTTCTACTCAATTCTTATTATTATTTCTCTTGATCTTCTCTTTCTGCAAAAAAGTCCCACTATTTTCTTTTAACTCCCGTAATTGACGATTTTTACATGGTTCCTCTCCCCAATTTCCCAGCTTATGTCCCTCTGTTATTTGTATATTTACACCTGGTTTGTCATACTTTTAACTCCCGGAATTGACGATTTTTACATGGTTCCTCTCCCCAATTTCCCAGCTTATGTCCCTCTGTTATATGTGTATTTACACCTGGTTTGTCATACTTTTAACTCCCGGAAATGACGCTTTTTACATGGTTCCTCTCCCAAATTTCCCAGCTTATGTCCCTCTGTTATTTTTATATTAACACTTGGTTTGTCATACTTTTAACTCCCGGAAATGACGATTTTTACATGGTTCCTCTCCCCAATTTCCCAGCTTATGTCCCTCTGTTATTTGTATATTTACACCAGGGTTTGTCATACTTTTAACTCCCGGAATTGACGATTTTTTTACATGGTTCCTCTCCCCAATTTCCCAGCTTATATCCATCTGTAATTTGTATATTTACACCTGGTTTGTCATACTTTTAACTCCCGGAATTGACGATTTTACATGGTTCCTCTCCCCAATTTCCCAGCTTATGTCCCTCTGTTTTTTGTGTATTTACACCTGGTTTGTCATACTTTTAACTCCTGGAATTGACGATTTTTACATGGTTCCTCTCCCCAATTTCCCAGCTCACTGATAATGTGACTGGTGCCGCTAGCGGAGCAGGACATGCTTACCCATCCGGAGCACCTGATGTCACTCCCGGTTTTTATGGGAGTTCACACTGTCAGTACTTTAGTTCTTCGTGTTGTCTTGTATATCATACTGTAAAATTTTAGTTTTGTCTTCGTCAGTGATGTTTGTGCTACCGATTTGTCCTTGTGATTGTTTCATTACTATAGAGATTTACAAAAAGCTTTTCAAAATTTCATCATGGCACTGTTGAGGGATAGAGAAGTAACATGTGCCATGAATTTCATTGGCTTTCTGTCTTAGGGTAAGAAGATGACATTAACCAATCCGCTACCAAACAGACCTTTCAAAACACTATATACCTCACTGATAGTGTGACGGGTGTCGCTAGCGAGGTAGGACAATCTTACCCTTCCGGAGCACCTGATGTCACTCCCGGTTTTCATGGGAGTTCACACTATGAGTGCCTTAGTTCTTAATGTTATCTTTTTATTTCCGTGCATTGTAGCTGTCTCACGTCCTTGGTTTGTCTTTGTTTTTATCTGTTACCGTTTTTGCCATGTCTTTGGACTTCGATTTTTGTAGTCATCGCTTCCCTTGTTCCTTCGGTATTCTACTGCCGTTGTCCCTCTGTTATTTGTGGATTCATACCTAGTTTGTCGTACTTTTTCGATTTTTATCTATGAGTATTCTTTTATATATTTAGTTATGCTGTATATGTGATTGAAAGGATATTTGGTATGCAAATGGTCTCTGTCATTTGTGTATTTAGACCTGGTTTTAAATACATTTCTTGTTTTGTTTTTTATCCAAAAGCATTCTTTTATACATTTTATTGATGTTGTACATGTGCTTGAGATAATTTCTCATATGAATGCATTACGATAATTTTTTTTTTTTTCATTTTTATTTTTTGGAATCTGAGTACCTGTTTATGGTGCACATATCTCATGATTTTATTATGCCAAGTTTTCTTACTTTTCACTCAATGAGTACACTGTGGTTGTATCAGTGTTCTGATTGTCTTCCGTTAGTCTTTTTTTCGGGCAACGGCTGACAGCAGTCGTAAGAACACCAGTTAATTTTAATGTTTGTTGACAATCCCGCATTCATGGGTAAAAAGGTATCGATTTAGCGTTGCTCGACATAAAGCAATGAAATCCTCTCAAACTGGTCGAAGGGGCTGTCTTGAACGTATTATGAGGTATGAGCATAGCATTGTTTGACCATGTCTAATGTGAATTTAATCAATACCCTTTCGTTAAAATGTAACATTTCCATACTATGCCGTAGAATATTGTGAATGATTGGTAATGCGTCTGTTTAAGTGATAACTAATGGTACCCTGTAGTTTTGAGTTTTTGTTTCATAGTTTAAAAGGGCCTGTCGTTCTGGTGTATCTACCGGTTCTTATTTTTAATTGGTCTTAAATGGGTTCCGGCAGGCTTGATTACATAAATGTGTGTGTTTTTTTTTATTTATTTATTTCAAATTGTCGATTTTGTGGTCATTTTCTTCCTAACCTATTCTTTTTTTTGCGGATTCCTTGGCGTTTTAACGTTTCTTGGATGACAAGATTTCATATCTGGGTAGATGTGTTTGTCTGTGTCTTTAGAATAAAGATCTGTTTACATGGTATTTCTTTGAAAAAACATTAACATCTAAGAATTCCAGCCTTTTTTTTAATATCTAAGATCTTTCTGTATATAATTGAGAGTATTTTGAATTAGTTAATATATGAAATTTATGTAGTGCGTTCAGTCCGTTTTCCCAAATTCAAAATATATCGTCAGCAAATCGTCCGTAAAATCTCGGTGGGTTCTTGCTCTACGTGAATATCTCTTGCTCCTATTTTCCTAAATATGTACACGCATAATTCATACCAAAACGCTACCCTATTGTAGACTCTTCTCTTTGTGTTTAGTGTTTCCGTTGAAACTGAAATTATTATTTTTTAATTCCAAATCTAACATTTGAATATCGCATTCCGTATTAGGATTCCTTGTAGTACGATTTTCTAGTGCTTATATGGATGCCTCTCGGGCTTCTTGTCGAGGGACGTTTATGTAAAGGCCTTTACATCCAAACAAAACATTAAAGCATTAAGAGATAAATGCTGTGGTATTTTCATTATTTTGTTAAGAAGTATTGCAGTGTAAATGATAAGTATTTTCATATACAAAAATCTGAAGTGTCTTTGATAAGTATTTCCAATAGCTTATAACAGGTAGCCGACAGTGTAAATACGAATATTTTATGTTTTCACCAACTTAGAACTCGGTTTGATAGATTTTGAAATTGAATATAGATATAGTATATTTTCGACAAAATTTGGGACTGATGTCAGATCGGAAAGTACTTCACCTTTTTAATCGTTGGATGCTTCTTTTATGGATTTATACAATTCCTTGGCAAATTGTACGTCTGGGTCACCAGATTCAACAACTACAATTCTGTCCACTTTCAAATATGGAGTTTGACTATCCATCTTCTTCTTGAACACAGACGGATCTTTTTTGAAAATTGCCTCCAAATCTGTTATTTGTTCATTTTCTTTGATTTTCCCCTCAAATAATGCTCTCAAAAAAGCTTTGTTAAAACCATCATTATCGTTATGTAATCCATTTATATCAATGAAAGTCGGTAGTAAGATATTCGGATTTTCTTTGTAATATGTTTTGGCCGATGGAAAACTATAAATAAAAACCAAAGTATAAACTTGTAGTGCAAATAATGATGCGGTATAGCTCATCTGATAGATGATACATAAATAGAACATTATACTTAGCCATATTCGATTCATACAAATTCATTAAGACTTGTCAAGTTAAATTAAAGTTTTCTATTAACATCATATTGATTATTTGTTTTTAACATCCTTGAGTTCATGGTCTTCATAATATTTAGATTTGATCTCCACTGAAGATACATAAGTTGTAGAAATGGTGATATGTAGAATCTAAATTTACATTAATTTCGGTAGTTAGTTTTTTTATGTGGAGCTGAATACAGCTTTTATATACATCGTCAAACGAATAACGGTGCAAATTGGAAGAAATGGAAAAATTCCAAAATCAAAGTCATAAAAACACGACATTAAGGTCTAACGGCTTTCCATTTTATTTGATTCTAATGCTGGTGAAGAGAGGTTACACATATACAGCAAACGAAATTTACTGTTTTTATGCAGATTGGAATATTTTATATTAAAAAAATTAATACAACATGAAAAAAAAATAAAACAAAAAAAAAAAGACAAATGAACAGGAAATGCCACACAACTTAAGAAGTAGACATATGAACACCTACAAAGGATGCAGGTATCAGAAGATGCTTAAGAAGGTAACCATCATCTGCTCCAGGCATCCTTTTATTTTCGTTGTTTCAGTGCAGATGACAAAAAGGATATTTCCACTATGTTCAAATTATAAACAATATGTTCTCTACACCTGCGGTCATGTTTATTTTACAGATCAGACCAAATAACAAACTTCCGAAGTTACTGTAAATAAGGTTGTTGCAGATGGCTATTTCGATAATTTATTCAAATGAGCAAGAACAATACATTATTCCCATATTTCTGTTTCTGTGCTTTGTATCTGTCTAACGTCATTGTTGTTTGTGTCTAACGTCATTGTTTTCTGTGTTTTCGTTTTTGCCCTGTCTTTTGGACTTCGAATTTTGTGAATTTCACTCCTTTTTTCCTTCGGTATTCTACTGCCGTTGTCCAATACGGTTTTGTTGTATTTCCCTCATGTGTTTTAGAGAAATTTGCCACAATATTGCTTCCTATAGGGGCCAATATTTAACCAGGTTCAAAGTTTGCGACCATGTTTTTGTTGGGTCAAAATGAAATGACCAAATTTATAAAGGACCTGGAACACACCGATCTATTACAGTCCAGAGTGAAACTATGATTAACACCGCATCAGAGTCATGTTTTTACAGATGACAATGAAACGAGCAATTATAGTAAAGGTCCTACATAATCATTTCTGAAAAACTTGATTGAAATTGTTTCAGCTGTTTAGAAGAGGTGGTCAAAATATCATTTTCCCATAGTGCCTAATTTTAAGTCATTTTCCGACCTAGGTACCAATTTTTTGTTGGAATGAAAGAAAATGAACAAACTTTGTAAGGGACATTCAATATATCATTCCAACAAAGTTTGGTAAACGGATATTTAGCCAAAGGGTAAGATTTTAAACCCTTTTCCACACTGATTGCCATGTTTTATGGTATGATTTGCATCTGTAGTTACAGAGAATCTTATCAAAATGGTAAAAAGTAACGCTTGATGAAGGACGATAGACGAAGGACTAAAGAGGTGACATTACCTCAAACTGAATCTTCGGGTCAGATGTTCTAAAATTTTCTATCAGAATAAAATTATTAATTCATTTTTTTTTTTCAATATCTGAAATACATAAATACCAAAGTTACTCTAAAGAATATTGCCATTTAGGCGTAGTTTTTTTCCTATATTTTTTTTTGTAATTCTTTATTTTTATAGCAACTGATAACATTTACATATACAAGAGACAAAAGTATTACTGACATACTTGTAGTACACATTACATACATAGAAGACAATATTACAGACATAAAATGTAGTGTACAAAAAGACAGTCAACTATATTTATCCTTTAGCATCAAATTAAGCTTGGAAAAATACATATGAAATGTGTATCATTTTTTTAAGAAAGAGCACAAAAATTTCGGAGAAAAAAAAAAAATATATATATATAAAAATATAACTCAGTCACTGAGAATCTCCTCTATACGCAACAGTTTACTCTGAATGAAATTTCTATGAGGGGAAGATAAAAATTCAGTTGAAAGTTTCTCTATTTGCATATAGTATTTTAAGAATTCAATCCCCCCTCTAATGCAAGGAAGCTTATTCTTGCATCTACATACATAAATGTAATATTTTAAAACTAGAAACACATGTTGTTCAATACAATCAT